>OZ038392.1:37061350-37178850 GCA_964036045.1 Eutreptiella sp. 'Long Island Sound 2002'
CAAGGAGGCACACAGGTACCTAATGCAGGCCTTGGGCAGTGATAAGAATGATGAGATGATGGGGATGATGAAGTTGGGCTGGGGGGTGACAAGGGGAAGGCAAGGAGTGGTGTGAGGAGTGGGGGATGAACGAGATGGGTCCCCTGCAAATTCAAGAGCACTGGGCAATCCAAATCCACTCAAATCCGTTGACATCCAATCTACTCAGCTATAATCCAATCCAATCCTGCAATCCCCTCTCCCTTTCTCCCTTTCTCATCCATGGAGCCTGCAGGTAGTACACCATGCATTGTACATACCGTGCGAATCCTAATTATTTGCGGGAATAATTAATTCCCGGTCCAAGGTGTTGTTTTGCCGCAAAAAAAAAAAATCTCAAAAAAAATATTAATTTTTGGCTTTGTGCCCTTCGCAAAAATGGGTTCCGCAAAAAAAAATCGCAAATTTTTTTTGCCCCTGCCCCCCTTTGCAGAAATACCACAATTGCGGGACGGATGCTGTGTTTGCCCCACTGCTTGTTGCCCCACCCCCCCACCCTTCTGTTTCTCAAACCCCATTCTGCTCCTTGCTGTGCTATCGGAGAATGTATTATGAAGCAGGGTACCCACGAGCGTCAGATATTGTGTGAGCACGTTGGACATATTTGAATTTGGATATTGGTGTGCCCCAAAGCAAATTAAGGGGCTAGTTCTCGCAGACCCGGATACTTGCATTTTGATGTTGCTGTGCCCCAAAGCAGATAATGGGGCTAGTTCTGTGCAGCTGGGGTCCATCGTTATTTGATTTTGGTTGTTTGAAGGTAAAAAGGAGTAAACCCGCGGGTCGAGGGTTTCTCCTAGGGGGAAGACAGGCCCACTCGCCCAAACCAAGGTAAACAAAACGCGACCACAGGGCTGTGCGTGCGAAGGTGGTGTTAGACCCCCTTGGGTTCTGGACCACCCCGGGGTCCTAACCAAGGGTCTTGTCCCCCAGGCGGGTTCGCTCACACCTTGCGGTAACCACACCTTGTTGCTTGCTTTACAAGAATAAACAACTGCCACTCGCTCAATGTCAGTTCCTCATAGCATTAAGACTAGGCCACTGCTTGCTCACAACACAGGCTTTGGGGCAAAGTTTTCCCCTACCTGTGTGGCCCTGCTTTGCTTTCCTCTGCTTACAGGGCCCATGTTCAACCTTCGCACTTCTTTTTCTGTTATTCCCCATGAAACAGCTGTGGCCCGTTTTGCTGCTGCAGCACACGAAGCCGCTGCAACTGATTTCTGCAGAGGCATCGTCATGGGTATGGTCAATTCCAACAGGATGGCAATTCTGTGGTCTGCCTTTCTGTGCCCATGCCCAGGGCCAAATTGCAAATTGCATAGATGAGACTGTCTATGTACAAGGTACTTCTGTTTCGCACTGCTCTACAGTGCTGTGTTACTTTTTGTTGTATGGTCCTGCACAGCTTTCTGTGCCCTTGTTTCAGCATTTGATGTGCCTTGTGCACTATTATCGAGATCGAACCGAATTTACAAACCGGTTTTGTGAAAAAGTTGTTGGGCCATGTTGCAAATTCCATTGGTGTTTCCACATTTCATGTGCAAGGGGCACTATTATGGACGAAATTTGGAACTGGCTCCTTGAAAACTGGTAAGGTTGAAGCATCCGAAACACTTTCTTATTGGTGCTTGTCTGTGCTATGGACTGCAATCCCAGAGTTCAACTGATCCACATTTGTATGCCTGCGTAGGATTGGACTGCAATCCCAGAGTCCAAATGATCAACATTTGTATGCCTGTGTAGGATTGGACTGCAATCCCAGAGTCCAAGGTACCCCAGGCCCTTCGCAAAAATGGGTTCCGCAAAAAAAACGCAAAAATAAAAAAAATTTTGTCTCAATACGCTCCGCAAAAATGGGTTCCGCAGAAAAAAATCACAAATTTTTTTTCCCCCTGTTTTAAGTGTTGCTGCAAAATTTTGCTTAAATAAAATTCAAAATACCCAACGCAAAACTTAGGATTCTGCAAATAATTAGGATTCACACGGTATACACATGCACGCTACGTGTATTGTTGCCATATGTTGCATTGTGCTGCTTTGAGTGACAAGGATTCAGTTTTTAATGCATTTTTTGTGGCAATTCAACGTGTCCTGGTGTTTTGCTAGCCACGGCAAAAGAACCATGCAAGTGAGGACTTTGCTAGGTGTCCCAACCAGTCCAACAAGTCTGGCTAGGACAGAAGCAAGGACGAAAAAAAGGTCCCGAAAAATCCATCACTGCATTGTATTATGACAGAGGAAGGAAGAGTTGAACATGGCTAGGATAGGACATGGGGCTGCTACACATTTGGGTATACTACCATGTGTCAAGGGAACATGCTCACACACATCCTTTCATGGTTCAACCATCACAAGATTACGAACCACACCCCTCTTGGGGGGCGAAGTACCACCAGGGGGCACTGTGGATTCTCTGGCATTTTACGACACCCAGCCTTCGGAGACTGAGCACACAGTGCTGAAATGTTGGGCTGGAGGCATATGATACCAATGCAGAACACATTGCGTTGGCTACCAGAAGGAAAAGTGGGGAGGAGCACAGATACCCGGTTATTGTCATGGCTTGGATAAACCGGACAGCTGCCAGAGCCGTGCTGCAGCTTGTCAAACTTCTTCCTGTCTTCTCCTTCCTGGCCTTCAGGGGAGTTTGGGGCCCGTCCAAAGGGCATCGCGGTCACACACGTACAACCCATTGTGGCGTGTTTGCCGTGTTCACATGTTGAAATAATACACTGAGGAGAGCAAAGCAAACTCTCTCGCAGCTGGCAACAGGCCCTCCGTTCGAAGAATGAGAGCGAAGGTGGGTAAGACTGAACATTGCACCTTTGGCACTCTCATACAATTATACTCAGAACTCAATGACCCGGCTCAGAACGAACCTGGTGGCCCCGCTAAAACGCCTTGTACTGCCACTTCGAAGCAACCTCCATGTTGCCACAAGGAGCACCAAATTCTGTCTGCTGCTGAGGCCACCGCTTTTGCAGCCCAGCTTTTGGATCGTCTCACGGGGTAGTAGGACGAAGCAAGCGGGGCAAGCACTCTCACAAAGACAGTGTCATCAGTGCGGGCTGCAGGATTGGGAAAAATTGAAGAAATATGTTCCAATTCATGAGGGGGATGTGTGCCCCAATGGGGTCCCTGCCCTTGTGGAGGGGGCAACAACGAGGACGATTTGGCATCAGAATAATCAGTGGCCCCTCGAGCATTACTCCATTACGTCCAATTTGCAGCTCACCTAACCCCCCCCCCCCAACCCATGCATTTCTGAAACGGGCCTTTCTCACAGATTTCAAAAAGTACACACATACCCCCCCCCCCCCCCAGGGAATGAAATTTTGGCGCATCGGACCAAAAGTTCAAAAAACCCAGGAAAAGTGCCAAAACCCACCACATTGGCGCCAACAAATGTCGCTGAGAGATATCGGTGGCACTTTTATTTTGATGGCATGAGAGGTACCTCACCTCCCATGCATCTGGAGCATTGCACAGGTTCACAGAATGTGTTTTGAGATCCGCGACAGTACACTGCAAGCCTCACTCATTTGGAGAAGATAACAGGTACGTCTTGTGCCCAAGGGTAGTGCACCAAGCAACGGGGCAAGAGATGGAGGAGGAGAGCCCCACAAGTGTGACAGACAGTGCCCCAAGGGCTGCACAAATCACCATGACCAGGCATATACAAGGGAACGCTGTACACACAATGCAA
This sequence comes from Eutreptiella sp. 'Long Island Sound 2002', assembly GCA_964036045.1. Classification (NCBI taxonomy): domain Eukaryota; phylum Euglenozoa; class Euglenophyceae; order Eutreptiales; family Eutreptiaceae; genus Eutreptiella; species Eutreptiella sp. 'Long Island Sound 2002'. The sequence continues at coordinate 37,065,096 of OZ038392.1, forward strand.
AGCAACGACGGAGCAAAGGCTCAACAGCTGAAGACAACAGTAAATGGGCAAACAGTTGAGATGAGGGAGTCATTCAAGAGAGTGGGGAGTCTCGCCCCGAGGGTCATGCGGGCATTGGGTGCATGGGCAGGCGCCCAAGAGTGCCATTCTGCTTGGGGGGCATCAACGGATTGGCTGACGCCCTTGCGCCACAGGCGGGGGCCCTGGGTGGTGACGGACAGTTGGCACACACCCCAAGTGGTAACCGTTGGCGTAGGCTCCCATTTCAGTGGGATGCCATATATCGCCTTGAGCAGTGCATATGTGGCATGCCGTAGGGCGGGGAGTAGGGGGTCAGGGGCAGACGCATACATTTAATAGTTGTTATCTTTGTAGCGGGTGAGGATGATTGCTGGTGTCGGAGGCATGGGGACGGGGCCATGAAGTTCTGGGTGGCACCATTTAGACCAGCCACAGATAGCTTCACCTCTGAATGGGACGAGGGAGGGGACATTGCGGAGAAACTGCTTTAGGATCTGGTGATCACGCCTAGGGGTGGCCGGAATCAAGGCACCGTTTCTACCATCCCGGTCACCATCGTAGGGGAGCGGGGAGAGGATGGGCACGATGGTGTCACCGTGCTCGAAGAAGCCCCGGATGGTGTCCAGGGGGTGCCACCAGGGCATGAATCCCTCTCTAGTCACATCACGGGGAGTGAGCATGGCAGCCGTCAAACACCGACGCATGCGGTCCAGGTCGGCTACTCCCGTGTGAGAGTGCATGGTGTTGAAGGGTGCTGGCGGAAGCAGGGTGAGGGTGAGGTCCGCGTGGTCTCCGTTGTTCGCTGTATTAACCTGATATGCTGTGTGCCACCGTCTCGTGTGTGACAGTCTCGGCCTGTGCTGGTGTAGGCTAATGGACTCACGCCACATACACCACAATTCAGCCTCCCAGCTGGAGAGAAACCCTCCGATTGCAACACCTACTGGTGATTGAGTGAGGATCAGGGGACCTAGGGTAAGGAATGTGTTGTGGTCAAGGTCCCAGTGGAGATAGGAGCGTATATCTGCCTCGTCAATTATGTCGTAGCTGTCATCTAGTGCGTGTCCCAGTTTGTCCATATGTGTGTGTAGTTTCGACAGAGAGAACTCAAAACAGCCGTGCCCGTGTCGTTCATTCCGGAGGCGTGACAGCCCCCACTCGAAAGCCTTTTTTACATCACACCTGGATATGGCCCAATATTGGTCGTTCATGTCAATCTCAGCACGAGAGGATTGGCTCCACTGAGGAGCAGCCTAATGAGGCTGGAGATCATGTCTCTGGTGCCACGCATTGTGGGCATGCACAGGGTATATGCACAATGGCTGACTTCCCTCACAATGATGCCTAGGGCCCGCGCCATCAGGCGGCCCCAATTTGCGAGGGGGTGTCCTGCGAAGGTGACAATGATTAATTCTCAGCTTCATTTCACCCAAGAGCTCTTGTGCTTTCCACTTGAGCTTGCCATATGCCGTGGGGACTCTGGGGGGCTTTACTGGGGTGTGTTTCGTTTGTGCGGGGTGAGTGCAGTTGTGTTAGACCCAGCTCTCGGCCGTGTCTGCATGCAGGAGTACATGAGGCAGGCATCTGTGTCTGGCTGCTCTGGCTGCTCTGTGAAGTATGCCGTGTGTCCGTGCGGTGTGAAGAATATGGAGTAGGGTCCATTGCTGTGCCGCAGTGGCAGAGGACCCCCACCCCTGGATAACAAATTTCTCACCACAGATGATGGCCGAGATGGTATGTTGATCATGCAATCTCGTGCAGCAGGCATACATGGCATGCGGTTTTTTATCCCACGTGTCTCCAACCAGCTGTAAATGTGTCTGACTGTGGTTGTGTATTCCTGGAGAGAGAGAACCTGGATTCATGTCACATGTCTTTGCCCAGACCCTATCATTACATGATGTGAGGCAGCCAGCTATGATCTACACAACACTGAAATGTTGTCACTCCACACATAATGTGAACCACAGTTTTTGAAGAAACGAAAGGCTGGGGCGCAAAACGAGGGTTACAGCAACCACGGAAGGTCCTGATACTATGCAAGACCCACGGATTCACCTGCTCTGCCAACTCCTGTCGCCTGAAGATGCACACGAACTGTCAAATCTGGCAAGTGCACACACACGTCAGGAGAAATGCGACTGCACACAACTCATGCAGACACACCGAGAACTCAAGAACCCACTGGGCCACATCATCCTACGCACACCACAACAGTTCGACATGGTAGTCCCTGAACTGACGAGCTTTTTCACAGAGCATGCACGCACGCCACTACTCCCAGCCACATGCGATGTGAAAAACATGATGCAGCAACTGAGACGACAGCTCCTGCAAACGTTGCTCCCTCTCCCTATGCCCACAGCGTGCACGCCCCTCACCCACCCAGATGCCGACCCCACCCCAGCCCTGCCGCTGATGTCTGTGACTGATATAGACCAAGTGGTCCAGAAGATCATACAACACTGTGAGGAAGAGGCACATACCTCGATTGCACGCGCACCCTAGCTTGCACACACATACACACACACACACTCTCTCTCGCTGGCTCTTGGAGAGTGAGCACACGGAGATGCTCTCGATGTCCACAAGTAGGACAATGTTGTAGCGACCAATGAATGCTATGTAGAAACATGCAATGCTTACACTGCGTGTGTGTACCTGCCCTTCGTGTGGTAGGCGGTCCGCGGATCACTGATCCGCGGGGGTCCAAACCCCCCCCCCCTCCCCCCCCACCAAATGATCCGCAGATCACGGATCACCCACCCCATAAACCCCCCCGTGCCTAGCAAAATGATCCGCAATTTCCCGGACCACCAATTCGGACACGCGGTCCAGGACAGTCCTAGAGGCTGGTGAAGACACTCCTAGGGGCCCATGCAACCCGGGGTCGTGATGCGTACATATATGGAATCATGCCAACACAAAGAAGGCGGGCACATGCAAAGCAAAGCAATGGAAATGTTGGATAACCTGGAAAAAAACCCCGCCACCGGCATGGGAAAAAAGGTTCCACTGTACATACATTGTACATTTTTGTTTTGAGTACTCACCTTTGATTGGTGTGTTAGTTTCGGTTGTTTATGTGGGGGAGTGGGAAATGGGTATAGGGTTAGAGCGAGGCATTCGCCGAATCCGTTGCTGTTATCCTAAAGTGATTCCGATAACCTAGAGGATTAGGAAATGGGTTAAAAGGTTAAACCTTCCGGACAAAGAGGGATGGGTACTTCAGCAGTTCTGCCCAAACACGCGACGGCACCAAAATGTATGTAAGCCCCCTGCTCCCGATACTCAACTAGCCAAGAAAAAAGACAAGTGAAGGGGACCGTGATGTCATCCGACCTCGTGAAATAGACCGGAACATCTGTGGGGTCAATGGGAGCTCACGACGCAAGCGTATGCACTGCAAGAATCAACAGACAATCAATTGACCATGAGGCAGCATAGCGTGAAACCGTGGCTTGTGGTGTCCGGTTGCCGCCATACAAGAACAAACATGCATGTCTTGCACCCTTCGCCCACATGCACCCGAAATTTGTTTCCACGTTGGCATGCACGCACGCCATCCATGCACCCCACCTTTCACGTTGCAACCACTTGGTTGAACGCCAATCTTGATTGCGTGCTGTGTGTTGCAAAGAATGATCCAAAGATGTAACTTCCAAATATAATTATCATGCAACAACATATTGGACCAACAATGTGTCTTAAAAAAAGTGAACCCAAAATGGAAATTCACTTGTTCCAACATCTTGTCACAATAGGGCTTGGGCTTTGGTTGGGGTTTGACTTTGTATCTTTTTGCAACTGGGTCTCTTAAAGTGTACTTTTCGAAGTGGGTCTCTTAGCGCTTTGGTCAAGGCGGGTTCCAAATTCGACTGGGTCTCTTATATGGTCTTTTGCTGGTGGGTCTACTGTCGGGGGGGGGGGGGGGTGGGGGAGTATTTGTGTAAAACTTGTCACATCAAGTACATCTCAAAATTTCCACTGCATACACCACCTGTCCAGCCCACCCTTTCGCGGCATTGCAAAATGCTACTTCCATCATTTTAATATTTGGGACGACTCTGGGCATATTCCTTTGGCTACAGGTACGCATTTCATAAAGTCCGGTCTTCCGGTCTGACCGGTCTTCCCGTTTCGCGCAGTTTATTCTAGCAAAACTTCTACTTTACGCCGGTTTACGCAGTTTATGCAGTTTATGCAGACCGAGCAGTTTATGCAGTTCGTGCGGGAACACGGAAGACCGGTCTTGTCCGGTCCGCCCGGTCTGGTCTGGTCTCCGTACCAACTGCATAAAACCCCTTAAACCGAGCGGTCCGATCAGTTTGCGCAGTTCATTTCACTTCATAGTGTATGTGCGTTTGTGTGTGTGTGTGTGTGTGGTGTACGTGTGTTTGTGTGTTTGCGCGTGTGTGTTTGTTTGTGCCACATACCAATGCCTTCCATCCCCAGCCAGAGCCGTCGAGGGGTGGCCGCATTCGGGGTCGTTAGCTCTATTATACGGCGGGAGCTTCGCAATGGGGCACTTCCCCCCATGCCATATGACCGCCCTTCAGCCCTACTGATGGTACTTCGCAAAGCAATCAACGTGCAGCGAAACGCCACAAGCTTGGCATTTGTACATCGATGTGCCGCCCCGACAGCACACGCATGTACCTCGCTTGGCACGGATAGGGAGGTGCTTTGCCTGCACCTCAATTGTTCGGGCTGGAAAGATGTACCGCATGAGACGCCACTGCCAATTGTGCATGGTTTCCCCCGGGGCACGAAGTTTCAACGCTTTGCACGAGGTAAAAGCGTTGGTGGATGCCATGCGGAGCAACATGCCGTTCAAGGCCTTCCACCAGTTTGGGAACCGCCGCTCCTCCCGATGCTGCAAGCACAGCTGGTTGCACACATCGACCCCGGGTGCAAATGTGCGGTAGTTGGCCACAATGCCGGGTAGGCGATACCTACGTTTCCGCCATACATGGGGGCCATGGTGGCAGTTGGTGACCAAGGGCACGGCACGTGCCGCCTTCTTGCCCACCTTTGGGCTTTTGAAAATGCTCAAGGCATACCCATCCTCCTTGTGAACCACGGTGTTCACCTTCCCAGGGTGCAGCCCCTTGCCCCCCTGCTCAACGAGATCCGCTGATTTGGGGATTAGCATCAAGAAGGGTCGAGACTGTGCCGCTAGAGACCTAGCTGTACCATGGGAACCAAAGTAGGTGTCCGCCACCAACACCCGGTTGCTGGGTGCCACATCATGCCAGAGCTGCACAATCTCCGTGGGGGTGTAATGGCCAGCATAGGTGGTTGGAGGTGGGGGGTTGTCACGAGGCATCGCACCACGGTACAAATAAACATGCCAAATGTACCGGTCCTGAGCATCACACAGCAGATACAATTTTACCCCCGTGGTATGGGGTTTCCGAGGGATAAATTGTCTAAATAGGAATAGGCCCTTGTGTGGGACGATAGATTCATTGCCACACACAATGTCACCTAATACCCACCCATTCTGCCATTGTTCGGTGCACAGTTCAATCAGGGCATCCACATCCGGATCCGCGAAGCGCTGCAACTTGTAGAACGCCCCACGGTCCGGGAAGAGGTACTCCATGTAGGGGTTGTAGTACATGCTATCCCTATCCCATAGGTCATCAATGCGGCGGGGTTGTAGCATTCCGAGACCTAGTCGGAAAAGGATGTAGCGGGGAAGCAAGGGGACCAAGTCGGCATGCCCCTTGGCGCGGAGGCAAATGTCCATGCACTCCATGATGGGCCGCATCATGTACTCATACACCGTGACCGGTGTGTCCGCGGCGCATGTACCCTCCAATAGGCTTGTGCCTCGTGCAACACCTTTGGTGAAGTCATACAAAGCCTCATCAGGATCCAAGGGACGTGGTTCCCAATCCGATTGCATAGTGATTTGACTGCAGAAGAGGGAAAAGGAAATTTGCTGCGCAAACTGCACAAACTGCACGAACTTGCCGGACCGCGCGGTTCGTTTCAGTTTACGAGAAGACCGGTACAGACCGGTCCGGACCGGTCCTTGGACAAACTGCATCAACTCATCTAAACTGTCCGGTCCGAGCAGTTTACGCAGTTTATTGATTTTTCCTATTCTTTACCTTTTTGTCCCCCCATTGGCTACTTTCTATTTTTATTTCTATTTCTATGTCTTTGGGACGGGGGGGGGGGGGATGGAGGGGCAGGGGGTGGCCTCTTCCTCACAAACTGAGAAGGTCGCATGCACTGGGCGTTGTTGCAATTCGTCGAACAAACAACGTGAGACGGTCCCAATGTTTGAAGAAAGTATTGGAGAAGCGAACACCACCACCGGCATGGCTCACCACGGCAACACCATGGAAAAGTGGTCCGGGGCGCTTTAGGCTGTGCCTGGGACATCAGAGCCGAGGCCAGCATCACCACCACCCTGACCCGGCCCGGAATCATCATCGGGCTTTTTCTTAGCATCCAACTTAGCTTGTAGCTGGGCCTCCATTTGCCTTTGCTTCTGCAGGAACATGGGGTTGACCTTAGCGGACCCATTCTTCGTGTACCCGCGCACAGAGGCAACTTGCAGCTGCAACCCCTGAGTGCTTGCGTCCTCGGCCTGGGGAAAAATGCAACGAACTGCACGAACTGCACACGCAAGCACGGCAAAGCAGGGAGACTGCAAGACACCTGCACCATCATAAACTGCAGTGTGGTTGTCCAAGTAGTTGGGCCGCTCGGTTCATACTAGTTGACACGGAGACCGGTCTGGACCGGTGCAGACCGGTCTCTGGACGAACTGCATAAGGTGATCTGTCACAATGGCTCTACATTTACATGACCATCATGCAATGTTAAGGTGTTGTAATACCCTGAGAACCCTAGGGAAACATCCATGCAACATGCGGAGCAGGTGGTATGTGTGTGCACGCTCTGTAGGTGTGTCGTATGTGCATGTTGTGTGAAGTGTGGTGAGCTGCGCAAACTGATCGGACCGCCCAGTTCGTTTGAGTTGGTACAAAGACCGGTCTAGACCGGTCTTGTGGTCTGCCAAACTGGTCTACATGCAAAACTCTATTAATTAATAAACCTTCATTAAATCATCAAAAAACACCAAAACCACAAGATCCGCCACATGCAAATACCCCTGACCCAACCCTTCACACAAAAGTCACACTTTGCACAAAAATCCAGACCGGACAAGACCGTTGTGCTAGTAGCCAAAGGAATATGGTGTGGCTGGGCTGGTGCATCTACTTGGGAGCAAAAAAATCTTCCCACAGGGCTCCAGCAATCCGATGCGCCCTATCCCTCCCCCTGTCCCCCACATTGTCCCTCCCTCAACTATCCCTCCCCGCAAAGCAAGCAAGCAAAGCTCAACAGCTCACAAAGACATGGAACTGAAAAAAAATAGACACTCAGAATGGTGCACGCCTTGAAAATCAATCAAACCACAAAACCTTAAACATGAATATCCACCTTGACCAGTGATCTACCTTGAAATTTCGCCTCTTGCTTCTTGCTTTGTCAAGCTGTTAGATCAAGTGCCAAACACAATGCAAGCGTGCACAGCAGAGGCTTGACAGCTCAAAAAAAGCATGTAATGTGCAACACAAGGTACATCAAACGACTAAATCAGGCATGTTAGGCACAATTGCTTTTCTAACAATCAGCACGACACACAAAAACAATCAAGCGGAAAGAGTATGATACTAGCATGAGCTGCACCTGCGAAATGTCCGTGCTTCAACCTTATGGTAGGTTCACAATTGCTACACTATGGCTCCGATGCAACAATCTGCACCCACTTCTTTCTCTTTGGTGCTCCCCTAGAGTTTGTTTTGCTACTTCACCGGAATACCAAAGAAGGGCCCTGCTTGATGCCATGTGTCACCGAGAGGAGAATTGCAAGATGCATGTTCCTTTGGCTACCGGTACCATGTAAAACGCAAAGCAGTGACACGAGCAGAGGCTGAGTAGCAGCTGACAAGGGAGGCAGGCGTGCAACAACACCAGAAAAGACTGCTCACTAGACCATAAGCTGAAGTGAAACAGTGACACAACGAGGGATCATTCAACCCCTATTCGCGTCTTGTATTTTTCCTTCAACCCAAGGCACTCTTCAGTGGGCAGTTGTGCAAGCATTGCAGCGACGTGACAACAAATCAACAGAGGTGGCTTGCGCCCATTGGAGACACGAAAAAATAGACACTTAGAAAGCCGCGAACCTGCGAACATTGTGAGCATGTTGAAACATTGTTTTGGACAAATCCACCAGCCTCCATACAATATGAACGCAGCTTGTGGATGAATGTGTTTGCACTCGCATGTTCTGGAGTTTGTCGTAGAGTACGTTCACTGCGAAGACAAAGTTGAGGATCACATGCAAAAATGAGCCGAGCAGAACGGTGATGTTGTGAGATATTTGCATCACAAGGTCAAAAATCAAATGGCGCGTGCCTTGAAAATCAATCAAACCACAAAACCTTAAACATGAATATCCACCTTGACCACTAGTCTACCTTGAAATTTCGCTTCTTGCTTCTTGCTTTGTCAAGCTATTAGATCAAGGAGCAAAAACAACAGGCTGAGTAGCATTCAACCCGCAAACATTCCGAGCAAGTTGAAACATCATTTTGGACGAATCCCCAAGCCTCAATATAATATGAACGCTATTGCAAAGTGCACTTCGTTGCAACCGACTCTTCCACCACCAAGCTTGTGACAAACTTCAAAGTGGGCTCACGTTGGCACCATCAAAGCCATCAATGATTGCATGATTGCAACTTCAAGCCTCAATATTCATCCACATGAACGTGAAGAACATCACAACCTCATGACGTGTGTATGTGAGGAAGTGGGGATGTTGTTCATCCGACCATCCATCCTTCCAACTCAAGAATGGGTGCAAAATGCATGAAAATGAAATAAATACACAAATAAGCATTCGAGTCAAATGATTAGATGATTAGAGTCGAACAACGAACAATAACGACAAAGTGGGGCAAGCAAAGAGTGTTTTCAAATGGCCATAACCTGCATGAGACAGTGCATCATGGTGCTCCGGAGTTTAATCACTTAGCCCTCCAATGTTTTGTACTCACCAATGTAACAACACATAGGAAACCACTATGATTGATTGAAATGAAGGATAGCCAGAACATTTTGTTCATTTCTATTGTGACGTTATGATATGCAGAATATCATGTAATTTTGAGGAAAGCCTCAAGGACCCGTCCACATCACATGAATTCACACAACTTTCCTGAATAGAAAATACACACAACAAGCAAAGTGACAAGACAGTACCTTTAGCTTGAATATGTGCAAAGTGCGTTCGAGGTGCCCATGGTGGCAGGCCCTAAATTGTGAAACGGGTCAAGGCACGAGCACACACCGTAGAGCTCAATGTCAAAAGCAACATACATGACCACATTTCGTGATGCTGCTAAGACGCACACAAATAGCACAAAGCAATTTAAATTTAAATTAAGTGACAAGCGAGTTGTAGCCTCGTGGTTCAAGCACGCAAAGCTTGTAGACAGGATGTTGCAAGAAGTGACGCCCAAATTCTAGCACATGTGCACAAGTAATGCAAAAAGACAAGCCCTCATGACCTCTTAATACCTTGTGATGTGCTTTGGTGTGTTGCATTTGATTGGGCTTGAAATACAAATTTGTTGCCTCGTGCTTTGTGTGTGGGGTATTGGTTTTGTTGTGCTACGTTTCATTGGCAAGTATTTTGATTAGGTGCTCCGCTTCCAGGACAACATCACCACCACATTTCGAATCCCAAGGCATTATGATAAATTATCTTGAGTGTGATGGTATTGAGAAAAATTTGATGTAGTGTGTGAGAGGCAACCCTTTCAGCGTCTCTTTGCGAAAAGTGAAAGATATTTACTGGTAGATCCACATACATTTTCGAAAACCCCCATTTCCAAGATGAACGCAAGAAGTGGTCGTTGACCAAGGGAACATTTTCATTAGCAGCCAAAGGAATGTAGCTTCAACGACAACACGCGGAGCAAGGCAAAGAAAATTCTCAAATGGCCATGACCGAAAAAAAATAGACACTCAGCAAGGGATTGTGATTGTGGCTCCCTTGACATGGCCAACTATAGGGGCATGCTCAAGATCGACCTTGAGAGTGCCATACTCTCTCTCATATGGTCCATATCCCATTGCATACTCTTGGTGAGTTTGGATCCAACAAAATGTTGTAGTTTTCCCAACATAGCTGAGCCGCATTTTGAGAGCATCCCAATGAAAGATAAGATACTTTGTGGTGCGTCACATCGTTTATCATCCCGTAAAACGCCTTCACATGCATCGAACGCTGGGAAATCATTAAATGGCGCATCTCGTTTACTGAAACCTCCTGTTATCAAATAATCACAAGAATTACGTAGTACTACTTCACTTAGTTGCACATTTTGAGTTGCTGTGTGACGGTATATTTTTTCAGAATGTCGCATATGCATGGAGCCTTTGGAGGGTACTCGATGCAAAAGTGGCGCAAAAGTGGAGATGATAAAGCTGATGGCGCTGATGGAGCACTTCACGCTTTAAAGATTTTTTAACTGTAGCCCAATGCATTCAATGAGGTACCTTATGCGTCGCAATTGCATTCAAATTTTGAGTAACTTTTGGTGGCACCACAGCATGTTTGAAATTTCTTGGTTAAACGGTGAATCCGGGAACCGAACGGAGCATTGTGAATACGGGAATACGGCTATCGGCCACTCATGCGACAAATGCACCACAAGATTTCCTTCGACCAGAAAGAACTTAGGCCGCGAGAGATTGCCCGATTGTAAAACACTCCGAGTCTCAATTTGGGCATGTAACACAAGTCGAGAGGTCATGTTTGCTTGTGTAAAACGCGTCCCCCTGAATTAGTGATCCTTAATTATTAATAATACTTAATTAAGTCCCCCTTTGCCTTTGACTTTGCACTTTGCAGCATTTAAGGAATTCCACTTAAGAGTCATTTGCGCGCTTTGTCGCTGATTTGTGTCTGTCAATTATCCTCCGTCGATTTTTCAAATTTCCGAATTCTTTCACATCAAATACGCGCGCGCAACCATGTGTCGTTTTGAAAAACACCACAAAACACAAGACCTGCGCACCACGGGCAAGAAGCGCCTCAGACACAGCGAACGGCCAAACATTTCATGGCCATTTGCACATGTCTCGCGACATGAATTGTCACGCCATGGACAACCTCATGGTGTCATCTTTCTAACCACAGACTCACGCAAACGCGCTAAGAGAAGGAAGTTTGAATGGGCCGCCGGAAGTGCGCGTCACTTTTTGCGCCTCGACTTGCTGCCCCGGCGAACACATTTTTGCGCGTCACTTTGTGCCCTCAAACCCGCTGGAAGTGGTCGCACGCCCCGGCGAACACCTTTTTGCGCGTCACTTTTTGCGCCCGGATCTACTGGAAGTTGCCGCGGGCCCCGGCGAACACATTTTTGCGCATTCACTTGTAAAAATGTGTTTGCCGGGTTCCGCCACCACTTCCACCTCCCAGCTTCCGCCTCCGTTGCCTTGAAGCTCTTCTCTCTCGATAAGCTTGTACTTTTCGTTCATATTGTGATGCAACGACTCGTGCCTATCCCTCACTTGTTTGGATGTCCCTTGACCAACCACGATCGTGTCCATTTTTGTGGGTTATTTGCATATTCGAAGTGCATCCAATTTCAGTCACCGTCACTGTGTACCATTTGCATGTACATGCCGAACAAGCTACCACGAAACACACTCTATGTGCAAAGGGCACTTTAGGACCCGTGAATTTTGTTTCCTCTCCCCCACATGCCGAACGACTCGGACGATAGAAGAACCGCTCTACTTTGCAACGGTGCAAAAAATGGCTGACGGAGAGTATCCTTGGGACGCAGCTTCAGCTGTTTGACAGTACAATCCCCGGTTGCTCACGCATGTCACTATTCGGGAGTTGATTGAACCCAAAAAGCAACCGCCCATTGTAGCAATGGGACTCAAGGGCACCCAAAACCACACGACTCGTCAACTTTTGCCGCAGATTCCTTGGCCAAATGGCTATGCGGCTTGTTTTCGCTTTGAATGTTTACTTTGTTTGGGAACCTAAAGCCTCCCTTGAAGCATAGACGGTTAGATTATCCAAGACGATTTGGGGTTTTTTTGAGATATTGTCCGAGAAGATCTGTTGCAACATCTTTGGCGCCGCGTATGTTCCCCTCTCCGATACTGAAGGGAACCCACTTATTATGGCACAACCAATTCTTTGATTTGTAGTTCTCAGAAACGGCGCATGGGTTGTGTCAGGCTTGGTCCATTTTGATGTCAAACAAAATTTTGTCACGCGAGAAAGCAACTGAAAAGTCGACTCGCTTCCACCACCATAACCTCCGAGTACAAAGCAACGTCCCCAACGGTACGAATAATTGCCACAAGGGCCTTCAACGTTATCCGTCGCTATCTTTGTGGTATGCCAAGGCATGACTCATCACAGAGGCAAAATGTCGATGTCTTTTGATGAGCGTGTGCCTCCAACACTGCACAAAGTTTGAGGTAACGATTTGCACGGCGCACACAAAAATTTGGGTTGTGATGCTGCTGGCTTGGCGATATCCTTGTTGAAATGGATAGGGGTTTTGCCATGAACTAGATGGCGGCCCGCCCCCAAAGCAAACGTGCAGTTGCTTGGTCTGATAGCGAAGAGGCATGCCACGCTGCACGCTCGACTCGGGGGTTTTTCACGGGTGGCTTCTTCACGTCTCGACGGCGGTAGATTTGGCGGAAGTCATGCTAATTTACGAAATTTCGCAAGAGCCACCGTGACGTGCTTGTTAAACGTCTCCACGCACGCACCCCCTACTTTTGAGGAAGGGGCTATGCAAAATTTTGCGGGGACCAGACCCCCCCTTCTCTTGTACTCTACCGCAGGATGGGTGCTGATGGCATATTATGAGCAGGGTGGCCCAACACTACACCGTCCGGGTGATCCACAACACCACCGAAATCACCCACATCACCGCGCCTTACGACGCTAGCGATGTGGCTGCGGCCTTGAGCCCCAAGTTTTGCGGTATTGGGTTGTCTGCTGCCGAGGAACTGGCACGGCTGCAGCACCAGATCGATGGTCAAAAGCTGCTGCACGCGGCGATGGCCCGGGAGATTGCGCGACTCACCCAAGCCGGGCAGCCTCCGGATAGCATTCAGGCGTCGGCAGGCCCCTCTGCGCGACTCACCCAGGCTGGGCAGCCTCGGGATAGCGCCGGGTTGTCGGTGGCGGCAGGATCCTCTGCGCGACTTACCCAAGCTGGGCAGCCTACGGATAGCGCCGGGGTGTCGGTGGCGGCAGGACCCTCTCCAAGCCCCAATGTGCATTTGCACTATCCCTTGCGAGGCGTGAGCATGTATAATGTCGTTCAGGACAAGGTCGATCTCCCCACACTCGTGTTATCAAACTCAGTAGTGGGGATTAGGGAGGAAAAGTATGAGAAGTACCCCTCCTCCTGTCCACGATGGTGCATTCATTGCTCAACTCCTTCGCTTAGGTGGCTGGTGGTCCTGTTGCATGTTGCACACGTGAGTCCTATGGGCCGGGCATGCATCATTGTGTGTGCTTGCATCCCTTTGTGAGCCGCATGAATTGACAGCATAGTTCTCCCTTTTTGATGTTTCGTAATGTGGTCCCTCGTCCTCCCCCTTGCTTAAACCTATTGCTCCGACACCTCGCCCCCCCCCCCCCCCTTGTCCACGGAGCTGTTGTGCCTGATGTACTGTGAGCATTCCATTTGTGATTCCAGAGGGTGACGAACATTGTCCTTCTTTGTGGCTGCACTTTGTCCCAGCTTGCCAGGGGACCCTGCAACACCTGTCGGCACCCCGGTGCCGAAATGTCGACATATTTTTGTTAAATTTTCCCAGTTGCATGCAAACTGTCTACTTGGATCATTTTGTGACAGCGCGTTGTTCCCACAGATCAAGCATCAACACACAGAACACAACACAACACAACACAACACAACACAACACAACACAACACAACACAACACAACACAACACAACACAACACAACACAACACAACACAACGCAACACAACACAATACAAGGCAATACAACATAACACCACTCAACAGGTCAGATCGCCGGGCGATGCCAAAGTGCGCAAGACTACGTCCACAGCACTGGGCAAATCGAGGGGGCCAAGCAAACCTGAGGATCCTGCTAGTTTGCTCAGCACTTGGCACCTCCCGACGATGTGCGAGGCATGCCTGCACACGTTCTCACCGGCTTCGCAACAGCGCGACTGCGGAGTGTGCGGCGCTATCTTTTGCAAGCGGTGCGTGCGGCTGCGGGCGCCCCTGAGGCGGTACGGTGTGCGACAGGCACCGGTGTACCTGTGCAATGCATGCGCCATCCGTTGCCGAGTGCGGTTTGGGCGGCAGTTGGGAATGCTCGTGGAGCAGGAGGCGTTCTTTCGGCAGTGGATGCGAGACCTGCAGTCGATAGAGATGCGCTGGTTGGGGGGGCTGATGGAGATGCACCCGGACTATGCTGCGTGTCAGAAGGCTGCGGATGCGGCAGGTGTGTGCGCCTGCGGTGCGGCAGGGGTGTCTTGGTCTGTTAGAACAGCTGAGTACCAAAGGAGCTGGGACCCGCCCTCCTGTCCCTGTCTAAGTGGCAATCAAACGGGGGAGGTCAGGGGATTGCTTAAGATGGGGTCAACCTACGGGGTTAAGGAGTGAGGGTCAGAGACCGAAAGCAAAGTTTGTGTCCCTAAATTTTCAGCCCCTTTGGTAAATTTTATGCTTCGCCGACCAAGTTTTCCTAATGTGGGTGGGTGGGTGGGTGGGTTCGTCAGCGGAGAGTTGGTCAGCAAGGCCGTCCCGGCCCTCTTCGCAGCTAGAAGCGCTGCAGCTCTAGCAGTATATTTGCGTACCAGAAACCGCACGCAACCTGAAACTGGAAGATATAAAAAAGAGTACTGGCAACACTACCTCGGCCCCCTGAGTTGGGTGAAGTGAAACTGCATGAACCATCTGTCACAGTTTCGTGTATGAGCTTTCCTGGTGGGGACCTCATGAACACGTGGATGAGGGTTGAGGGCCAGAGTACACTCACCCAAGGGACTAATCCAGATTCCTTTGCTTGTCCATGTGGTCCATCGGCAGGGCCGCCCGGTCCATTGTGCAGCAGGGGCCCAAAACGTTGACCCTGGGAAACCTGTTGCCAATTGCAACAACTATGGTCAGGGGCCAGGGTGTGGTTTCGCACGTCTTGCTATCTTGTGCGTCCGGGGTGGTCCCCATAAAGGCTCTGTAAGTGTGCCGGGTTGTAATTTGGGGATCCTTAAAGAGTGGGTAAGTTTGCCACTTGGTACTGTTGGTTTCGCAGACCTGTATGTATTTTGGCAACGTGTCTGCGGGCTGTGTGTGGTTGTGGGGAAATGTGTGGAGGGCGGGGGGGGGGTTCTGGTTTAGACACATACCATTAGGGCCATTCCCTACCCCAAGGGGCAGAAGCAGCACCTTTGAGCAGATGGACAACCATCCCACTACACACCACACCACACCACACCAGTGTCCCACATCTCTTATCAACCCAAAGATTGTTTCCCCACAAGCAGTTCACAAGCAATGCAGACACTTTCTGTGATGACCTGAATCCATGTACACACCCTGAAGTACCGGCGGCACACTTGTTGAGCCTTTATGGCACCCCCTCTTTTTCCATAACCGCTACGAAAGCTTCCACCTACACCATTGCTTCGCTCATGTGAATTGTTTCCCCCCCTCCCAACCTTATGGTCGCCTCAAAGGGCCCCACACCCCGTAGCGTTTTGTATCCTGTTTGCATGACAATGGAATCCATTTGGAATCTGCGGGTGCTTTGCCCGTGCCGGGACAAGAATCCTGAGCCGGTATGCCATGGGGACTGCATGACCAATCCAGTTCGTTGCATGGGTGTCTCCATTTACTTCTCACCAACCTGCACGCTTGCTCATGCCCACCCCTATGCCTTGGATGCTGTGTGGCGCTTGGAAATTTGGCGCACCCCTGCAAAGCCACTGGGCTACAACCACCCGGCAGACCACGAATGTTTTTCTGTCTACGCTCTCCAACACTCCCCGCCTGCCAGAGTCCCTATGGGACACTGTCGGCGATTTGTTAGCCTGGTTGTCACGGCCCGCTACCTGGAACCGGTCGTCATATGCCTCTTGGCACCTCCCACATGAGGGTACCTGCACGAGTTTTTGCGCTAATTGGTCCATGGACCTCTTGGCACTTTAGGGCTTGGCCCGTTCACTTTCTGCGGATCCACAGGCGGACTCGGAAGTCCACCGGGGGAAGGGGGCTATTTTTGAGGCGTTGTGATGCTTTGTCTAGACGTTAGTAGCATTGTGTGCTCCTCTCTGTCCACCAGATTGATAGTTCGTAGGACTTTAGGTGTAGTGAACGGTTGTACACCATGTGCTATCATCTTTACTGCAGCGAAGGGCGCTATGACATGTCACTGAAGAGCTTTTCTCTTTGACTTTTGCTTTTCACTTCTACTTTGTGCCAAACGGTACTGGTTGTGCACACGCATCTCTATCCCATGGCGGGGGGGGGGGTATGGTGTTTTAAAACGCAGCACGCCCCTTCCGCCCCCCTTTGTCCAAGCAACACTGCGCGTTGGTTCTGTCAATGTTTGCACCGTTGATTTTGGTGGTGCACTTTTCAATTCGTTCTAATGTGTGCCATGTGTGCTTCCTGATACCTTGGTTTTGAGATGCACGATGTTCATATTTTGTGTCAAAGCAGCTCTGTCGGCTAGGGGGGCATTTGTAACGTGTTTTGCGTCTTGGTTTTCAGAATAGTACACCATGTCTTGGATAAAGCCAGGTTGGCTGTTGTACTACACACGGTCCACTGGTGCAGAAAGTCGACAACAGTGTGTTGTTGTTGGTCCCTCTCCCAGAGGTGCAGATTGTTTGGCAACTGAGTATGAGCAAGATGGGAAGACTATAACACATGACTGTGCATCGTCGGAGAAGATCCGTTTCAACATCTATTCTCCACCCCCCCCCCCCCTCCCCTTCACCATCACCTGCCCCAACGTCACCTTCCCCGAGGTCACCACCTGCGTCCAACCCCAGCACCGAAAACCCCACCTTCTATGACGGCAGGGGTGGCATCGCCACTTTGCCCACAAGTGGGCCCCAAGACGGGAAAGGGGCAATAGCCATTTCTGAGTTTGTCCCCGTCCTGAGCGTTTGGAACCCCCAAGATGGTAGAAGTTATGTACCTACTTTGTCCACATGTGGGCCTGCAAGACGGCACGGGCGAAACAGCCATTTCTCATTTTGTCCCCATGCCGAGCGTTCGGGACCCCCAAGATGGCGTGGGTGATGTAGCCACTTTGCCTACATGTGGGTCCCTGAGATGACAGGTTAGGTGTGAAGTAGCCATTTCTTATTTTGTCCCCGTGCCAAGTGTTGGGGACCCCCAAGACGGCCGGGGTGGTGTAGCCATTTTGCCCACATGTGGGCCTGCAAGATGGCAAATGGAAAGCAGCTGCCACCTGCCCCCAACAAATGAGTGTTTTGTTGCATATGTCAACCCTTTGCTTGTGTACCCCCATCTCCGCTTCAAACCCCCTGAGGACGGTCTACACGTGTATCACGCAAGTTGCGGCGTGTAAGCAAAACCCTTGTCCAAGCAACACTCGGCGTTGGTTCTGTCAATTTTTTGTCCTTTACTGTTGCTTGGACAAGGGGGGGGGGAGAAGAAATGAAGAAAAATGTTGAAGTACAAAGCAAAAACATGGTTTTGTCATTTTTACTGCTCTTTTTGCCACTGAAATTCATTTTTAGACAACTCTGCATTGTTATTGACGGCATTTTCCTTCTTGATAATTTGTCCATTTGTCTGTCACTCCCACTGTTTTGTCTGTCCAATGTAATGCATTCGTTTCGATGCGTGTGATTGCACACATCTTATTTGCTTCACTAGCAACAAAATTCCACTCCTGTGTAACAACTTCTTGCCAGTGGTGAGGCTACAGCCGACTTGCTAGCAGGCTGCAGCCAGCTTGCTGTTTGCTTTTTTTTTGTGGCTCTGAACTGGGCCTTGCAGTCATTTACACCATTTTCAAGAAAATCAGACCTATATCAAAAATAGGCTAGCCCTCGGGAAGGCCCTGCAACACCCAATTGGGAGGATGCTGCCCATGGAGGCGGACTTATGGCTCTCAGTCACTAGAACAAGGGAGCAGTGCTGTCTGCAGGTCCGAACTCCATCTCCTGTAGTCACCACCTCAGAGTTGGGGCTGGTTGCAGACTGTTCTGAAGAAGGATACAGTGGGGGCAGACCAGTGTTTTCAGTCATCCACCACTCACCCCGTTGCACGCACCCGGATGCATCGTCTACAGCTCTGGACACTGTGATCAGACAGCATACAAGGCCCCTAGACTGCGGTAGCATCTCACATGCTTGCTTGACCTGAAGGGGAGAGCTGGCACATCACATGGTTGCACCTATGCCACCTCCATTGTCGTGTGTACCCAATCCCTGGCAACCTGCAGGGACAACGCTTTCTGGCTGCAGTCACAGCTGTCCGTTGCCGGCCGCTCATCACACTGCAGAATGTGACGTTGCCGCGATGTCCACTGCCACCCCCCGCTCTTCGAACAACATCAGTCCTGCCAGACCATTTGGTCAAGGTGGGCGATCGCGGTCTGAGGAGCTCGTGCCGCACATGTTTGTGGCTGGCGCACCACTCTTGCGGTGTGTGCACCATTTAAGCCTCTGTGACCCCACCCTCAACCCGTGTTGCACTAGTCTCAGCTGCTGTGATTAGTCGTCAATCGGGTATGTTGTCAGTCGTGTAATTTTTTTTCCCTGTAATAGTGAGTACAAATAAAAGCGGATTATTGAGTACTGCAATAACTTGGTACTCACCATTACAGCCAACTTGAAAAAAGAACTCAAATTACAACAAAAGAAATGGTACTCGCCCTTACCGCAACAAAAACAATACTCGCCCGTACAGCAAAAAAACCATTTCTGGCCTTTCTGGGAAAACACCCATTTACGCTGTGGGCCCCGATCAACGTGTCATTTTTAATCCTGCCTATTTGGGGGACCACCAGACGGCAGGGGTTACATGGTTTCCAAGTCCTGAGGGAAGAAGCCCGGTCCGCCCTCAAACGCAGGCCAACACGGCGTATCAGCTCCCCCATGAGCATTGGCCTCATTTTACGTTTCCTGCTGAGACCGCCCGCCCAATCCATGACCGTGCACACGATCGCCTCTGGCTCCCACCCCTCTGCGGGTCATCGCTGGGTCACGCCCTGGGGGGCTTTTGGGCAGCCAGCACCATTGCCTTGGGGGCTGAAACATGGCTGTTTGGCGTAGGGCCTGCAGGGGCTCCAAACCGTCCAGACGAGGGATCCCAAAACCCTGGAGGGCAGAATCCGGCAAAATGTCCTAGTAGTGGCGACCTGCATGGACGGCACGCGCCCAAGGGAGCACGTCACTCCAGGGGCTCGTGCGCACACACAAACAGCTAATCTGACGCGCGCCAGCACACATGTACAGGATCAGACCGTTGCTTAGTGCCAACCCACCTACGGGGGTAAGACGCCAAAAAAAAGCTTTTGTACCTAAAATTGGCCTCCATTTTCGGGCCTTTTCATATAATTTCGGTTTCCTCCAGAGGAAAAATTATCTCATGTGGGTGGGTGGGTGTTGGTCGGCCGCGGCTGGCCAGGGCCCCTAATGAACCCCTGGGTCCGTAAGCCATGGCCTGTACAGGATCGCTGCATCAGCGCTGGTCCCCAGCGATGGATGCCCAGAAGCCTCCATCCCCCTCCCCACGTCCCTCCGACGGGACATGCTGTCCGGTGATGCACAGCACATCAGCGCGCTCTCTCTCACGGGACACGGTGGCGCTAACGCTGAGATCAATCCTTGCTCATGTTTTTCAGCTTCACTCCGCAGAAGGGACTAAAGACATAAGCAGACTGTGCTATCAAGCAGAACTGAATTCTGCCTCCTCATCTCTGCACATAAGGCTCTCTTGTTAATTGCACCGAGCACACCCACAACACAACCAAATGCATATGTTTTTTTAACAGCAAATTTTGTGCTTGCCCAGTCCGATACCTGCTGATAAAAGCCTTCCGTTTCCTGCCCCTGCACTGCTTAGTTCTGCGTGCACTATAGTCATGACACACGCAGAGGTCATTGTTCCTGCGGACAGCTGCACATCTGAAAATTTTTCACCAAGAGTTTCCCTGGGTATGTTTTGGCAGAAAATTGGTTTCCTGGTGTGATGTAGCAGACCAGAGTGCACCACTGGGATGTGCCAGGGTTGATGCCTCCGCATGTGTCCTAATATGCGCCCCGTTCTGTGTTTAGCTGTGCCACTGGCACCATCAACTCTGTTCCCCACCCCCAACAACAAGGGGTTTTTGCGAGGCCTGGCTGCCAGCTGTTGTTTCTGTGCTCCATTTTGAGCATCCCGACAACCTCCTGGACTCCTCCTGGCATCCAAAGATCCTCTCAACGTCCTTCGGCAAGTGCAAGGGTGGGAAAATACTCTTGCCCACCACAAAACAGGGGGGGCAAGCACAAGGCCAAGAGCGCTGCCCAATGCTCACCAAGTGCCAAGGAGGTGATTGGCACCTCTCCTTGCGCCAGGTTTCTGAAGGGCTGCGAATAAAATTGGCAAGCCTTTGGTGGGACGGGGGAAGGCTCGTTCTCGAGGGCAAAAAATGGTAGGAGGAGGGTCACCCCCAAGTGAACACTATCATCACTACCGGCACGTTCAACAACATTGCTGCGGGGAGGCCGTGCTCAAGTATTCCCTTGGGTTTGTTTCCCTGAACACAGAACCCGGCCAAGCACGGAGTTAAGGGAAGGGAAGTGGAGAGGGAATGATAGGCCTAGGAGGGAGAGGAAGGGCGACGCGGGATGGGCTCCACCGCCCATGGAGGGAAAGGGTCCAAGGGAAGGGCAGTAAGTGGCAATCAGCCAATTGGCGCCGCCGGCTGCAGACCAAAACACATTAAGGTGTCGTACCAAATCCCCCCTCCTGGGTCTGACAGATGATTCACACACATTTAGCATTGAAGCGCACCAACAAGTGATCCATCCTGTGCATCCGGACGCAATTTTGCCGTTGCGTTGGAGCTTGTGAAACCACCCTCAGCCCAATCACATGGATCCCGGCACCCTGTACACCGCCTTTGGAGAGAGAACATCAGAGATTACACACAGGTGGCTGATTCGAAGTAATGGGAAAGCAATGCAAGAACGTGTGTGTGACAGATGGGAACACAAACCACTGCAATAGATATTGCCTAGCAAAACAGTGAAGTGACGGTCTCCCAAAGGGGCGGGGATTTCAAGGTGGGGGCAGGGTACCAGGACAGACCATTGGGGAAAAGAAACGACTCACTGCTGTTTCAAGTGAGGCGCCGGATGTTTGTTTGAGAAGACTGCACTCCAGTACAATACAGAATGCCCTGGTCCCCCATTGTGTGTGCTAACTTTTGGCGTTCTTTCAGGCACAATCATCATTGGACACAGCAACAATCATAAGTCATTTGAATTTTTACACTTTGATTTCCCAATAACCCCACGACCCCGCGCACAACCACAGGGCAATAGCCTGGGTAATGGTATGGACAGCAGCCAGGAAAGAGGTGGAACAAGGGCAGCACTGATAGACAGCATACGGTGCAAAAAACGTGCCCAATGCCCATGCACTTCATTCATTGTTGACAGATGCCATAATCGACAATAACTCCAGTTCCCCCAGCCCCCTCCTCTGCCATCTTGCACACAACAGTTCCTCATGCTCCCCCCCTCTGCCCGGGGGCCCATTCAGGGTGTAGGGAAAAATGGGACACAAAGATCAGGAATGCACAACATAGACACATGGCGAAGATAATGCAGTGGGACTGCATGCCTTTGCTTCGACCCTTGATCTGCTGGCGTTGAACAGCTCAACACTCTGCACTGGGCAAACAGTTTTGTCTTTTTTGCAGGAGGCTTCACAGTCATGGGGGCGTTCAGATCAGGCAATTGCACCGTGACCCAGGGGGGAGGGCTCATTGCATAGCCAGCCCCAACTGACCCACCCACCCACATCAGAAAAATCACCTCGAAGAGAGGTTGTTAGATCAAGCACAGGCGCGGGCGTCATATACCCCCCTTTTTTGGGGTCATTCGCGTAGCATACCCCAAGGCATGATATTGGATGTCCAACCCCTTGTAAAATCATTATTTTGCCCGATAAGACCATCCCCCAATGGATTTTTTGATTCTGAGGCCCCTATCCCCTAAAACTGGACATCACTTTTTTGAGGGGGGTGGGGGTGGGGGGGGGGTCAAAAGTTTTCGCTCGGAAGGCTCCAAGCAGTGGGGAAGTGTATCGCTATGACGCAACCGCCGGTCGAATGGTAATGCAGCCGGCGCAAAGTTTTTGGTTGGCGGTTCGAATCCTGGTCGGCTGACTGTTGGCGGCGGCGGCGGCGCCGTATTCACCCGACCAGGGTTCGAACCGCCGATCAAAAAGATCCCGGCCAGATGCATTACCATTTGGCCACTGCTGGGTCTGAGGTGAAAGGTCTTCCCACTGCTTGGGCCCGCGTCTGCCACAGACAAAAAACCGAAACTGTGTGTTTCTGTCTGACTGACTGCTTGCCTGGCTAAGGTACTGATTGGCTGACTGTCAATCTCTCTTCGAGGTGCACTGCCGAAGGCAATAGAATTTTCCTCAGGAGAAAAATGAAATCTATCAAAGGGGCTGGACATTCGAGGCACACAAACTTTATTTTAGGCCTCTGAACCCCCCCCCAGCCCCCTCCCCCCCCCGGGCCACTGAGGAACAATGATTCCAATCTGAGCCACAAAGCTCCAAATAGACAACATGACATGAAAGGCAGGTCAGTCAAAAGACAAAGCATCAGACGCCACTGCTGCGTGGCAACGGACGCCTTGTGGAACTGCCCCCAGGGTTTGTGCCCGGGCGAAAAAACGCATCACGGTCACCCATCACGCAAGCACTTTTTCAACGGAAAACTGTGCAGAAACTGCACGCGGTCCTGGATGCCACCACCGTAAATGCACAGGACCCGAGGTGTAAAGCATCTCGGCAGAGCTAAATGGCAGGGGGGGGTGTCTGACAGTGCGTAGCTTGCCACGCAACACAATTACGCTGCTGTTGGCAGCAGTTGGGGGAGGGTGCAGTGCGGGAACTAGGCATGGGTAGTGTTCAGCGCGGTAGCCAAAAGATAAGCCAGATATCACCCTCTCTCTCACCCACTCTCACTCTCATTGGCTAGGTACCACAGAGGGGACCATTCAAGACAGACTAGACAGGCGGGTGTGGACGGGCAAGATGTAGGTAAGGAGCCTGAGCCAGCTGATGGGGCAACTGTGCTGGGCAAACCAAATGCCAGGCTCGGGGTGTTTCTGGGGGAGCCAACAAACGCATGCAGCGCTGAAGCATGTGGGTGGAAAGGGGGATGCAAACATGCAGACCACTAGCGTCTGCCAGGCCAGGCGCGCTTAGAAGGAGCTGGGTCTTACTGAGTCGGAAACGGGAGGCAGCCGGTTCCTGCTGAGTTCCGTCGAAAAATCTGAAATTTTCGGACACACAGACACACAACATCCGTTCTTTACGTACAACCTTACGACAGACCTCCAGACCTCCAGAACTTCCAACCACCCAAATGGACCTGGGAAGGTGCTGGTGGTGGTGGAGGGGGGGGGGGGTTGAAAACTGTGGCCAGGGAAATGTACGGTGGGAAAATTTTGGCGCCAATTATTGAAGCCGTTGGAAAATTTTGGCACAAATTCCCAAATGGTGGCACAACAACCATGGAACCAAGCCTGGCACGCAGTTGTCGGCTGCCCTGGGCTGTTGCACATTTCATTGGTAAAGAGTGCAAAGAGTCGCAACTTCCATGCAAACTGATTTTGCGAGAGCATGAGGCACCGTGTGCAAATACAGGTCTTCCGCCGACAGCGCTGCCCCCGTCAGTCCCACGAACA
Organism: Eutreptiella sp. 'Long Island Sound 2002'; assembly: GCA_964036045.1. Classification (NCBI taxonomy): domain Eukaryota; phylum Euglenozoa; class Euglenophyceae; order Eutreptiales; family Eutreptiaceae; genus Eutreptiella; species Eutreptiella sp. 'Long Island Sound 2002'. The sequence goes on from OZ038392.1 coordinate 37,089,150, forward strand.
GTGACTCTGATGACAGCGACGGCGTCGAGCCCAACAGCTTTGGGTTCATGGGCCGCGGGGACTGTCATGCGCGAGATCCGTGCGCGCCGGATCGCGAGGTGCTTCGTGCGCTGGAACTGTTCAAATGCACGGGGTCCGTCCATGGACTCGTGCGACTCATCATGGGCCCTGGGCTGCCTAATGCCTGTCGTGCGGAGGTAGTGTGCAGTGTGCGTGCATGCCCTTCAGGCCGAGAGCGAAGGGGTTGCCCGTCCCTTTTGACTCCAAGAGAACTGTGCCACGGCCGTTTTCTTCGGACGGAAACCGTCTTCGGTCAAGCCCGAGCGGGTTCTCATCGGCTTTATGTTTCCGAAGATGACGATGAAGCACCGACTCCTTCGAAATCCCCCGCTGCCTTGTGTACTGCTTCGTGTCACCCCCTAGAAGGCACCGGGACGTTGTGGCCGTCCATCGCGATAGCACAGCAGTCGGCTGTTGACCGACGGCGGTGGGGAAGCGGGGAATGGTGGTTGAGCCGCGGGCAGGATGTATTGGAAGTCAACAGCAGTTTCCCCTCGGCATGTCTGAAATGTTGCATTCGCGGTGCGGGTTTCAAGGGGCCAGATGCGCGTTGAGTGCGTGGTGGGTGTGTATCCGGTGCTGGTCGGGTGTGTGTCGGGTGTTGTCGCATGCGTGTTGGGTACATGGCGAATGTGTTGGCTGTTTGCAACAAGGCACCTGAAATTCAAAAGACTCGTGTCTCAGTGTGCAATTGTATTCGGTGCCGAATTGCATCGTGCCAGAATGCACGCCATGCATCAGATAAAGGCGTACCTTAGAAAAGGAGAGGGGGGTGTTGTGGTGCATTAAGGAGTTGACGGGCGGTGCGCACTCAGCATTTGTGATTTGCCCACTGACTTCAATGAAGAGTCGCGAGAAAAAATGCCGTGGTTTGACACACCCGAAACCCAACAAAACGTCAGTCGATCAGCAAGTTCTTTTGCTTAACCGCCGAATGTTATCCAAATTCGGCGTCGACCGCTGTCAGTGCACCCACTGCCAACGCCACCCAGGGTCCAGGCAATCGACCAACTGATGCCGCCACAGCAGTCCTTTGGAGGCGGTGCATCAGCGGCGAGCCAGCCAGTCGTCAGTCAGCTGCGGCTGGGGAACGTCAACCACTCGCCACGCCGGCGTTCCATAACAGACGTCCTTTGGCAAACTAAACATAAAAAAGCGCTGCGCTTGACTATCAGCGACTGTCGATTGAAAACTGGCGGCGGACGGTTGCCGGCGGTTACCGGCCAACCGCGTGCGATTGCCGTTCTTGGGTAAGCCTGCAACCGCCGTTGGCCAACGTCTGCTTCACCAGGTCTGGAAAGTTGTGTCTGGTTGTGAGGAGGTGCGGTGCCGCTACGATGCAGATCTGTACCAGCAGTTGTGCCGGAAGACACCCGCGAGTGACCAGCAGTATGCCATTTTGTTGGACGTCCGACGCACCTTCATCGAACACACGCACTTCCTCCAGCCCCGCATGTGCAGGGGGGCCGAGGCTCCCCAGCAATCTGCGGAGCCGTGGCCCAGCGGGTCCCCAGTGGGTGAGGTTTGCTGCCTGACAGCGTGCTTGTGACGATGGGAGGACGTTGCTGCCAGGGTAGTGGGCGCGTGCGTATCTGCTTGTGCATAAGCTCCTATAGCCAGCGTGCCTCAGGTTCAGACCCACAACCTACGGGTAGGCTCTTTGGCGGGCGGCATTCGGGACCTTTGGCTTAACTCCCGGTGCTGGTCGAGTTTTCGGAGTGGAGTGTCAAGTGAGTAATGCGCATTTTTTGGAGTGCCACGCAAGCACTTGCATGACAGTAAAAATGAATTGAACAAAAATGGGAACATATCCTTTTTTTTATTGTCAACGCAAGAATATTTTTTTTTGTTTTCAGCGCGCATGTACTCCAAAAAAGTCAAACCATTCATCCCAGCTGTGGGAACCCTGAGATGGCACACGTTATGTAGCTCATTTGAGTCCTCCCTACTATGGGGACCTCAAGAAGGCACGGGTTATGTAGACTTTTTAATTGCTCCCTGTCTGGGGACCCTGAGACAGCAGGGGTTATGTTGGCTTTTTGAAACCTCCTCGCTCTAGGAACCCTGGGCCGGCACAGGTTGAATCGCCTTTTTGATTTCTTCCCGTAGTGACCAGCAGGGTTGATGTAGCCTTTTTTGGCGCCTCCCCACTCTGGGGTGCCTGCACAACCACTGCCGTCTTAGGGGTCCCAGGGTGGAGAGGTCTTCAAAAAGGCTACATAGCCCCTGTTGTCTTGGGGTCCCCAAAGCAAGAAGGAATCAAATGGGCCACACAGGGGTGAGGTAGCCAATTTGCCCACTTGTGGGCCACTTCTGATTTTGCCCCCCGCTCTGCAGCGGTGGGGCTCCCCGATACGGCAGGGGTGAGGTAGCCAATTTGCCCATTTGTGGGCCACTTCTGATTTTGCCCCCCGCTCTGCAGCGGTGGGGATCCCCGATACGGCAGGGGTGAGGTAGCCAATTTGCCCATTTGTGGGCCACTTCTGATTCTGCCCCCCGCTCTGCAGCGGTGGGGATCCCCGATACGAAAAAGGCACTTGCAAACCGCCGCAGGAAGGTGGTGGCCGGTAGCGATACCGATAGCGACGCTAATGTCTCCATGCTTGCTCTGAACGCACCCAGTGCTGATGAGTCTACGTCTACTACCGTTGCTGCACCCATGGAGGTGCATCGGAGAATTTGGCATTGCCTTAATCTCTTCCGGCCACCTTATGTGTGTGGCCAATGTCACAAGACCGTGTACTTGTGGTGCATGCATTGTGAGGGGTGTGGCTTTTGCCTACACACTTTGGAGTGTCCAGTTCGTGGAAGGGCCCACCCCAGCACGGACAAGTGGCTTTTTCAAAAGTGGTGTCAGGAGGTAGACGTTGAGGAGGTTTTGACCGCCACCCTCCCCAACGAGCCCGTGTCCGGTGACGAGGAGTTGGACGTCCTTTCTAATCCTCTATTGGCTTCTCCCCCACGTAAGGAGGTGAAGAAAAAAGAGGTCCAGTCATCTGATTCAGAGGTGGACCTCTTTGCGCCTCCCCCTACGGCCCCTGTGCCAAAGAAGAAGGCGAAGGGAAAGAAGGTCTTGCCCAAGGCACTCCCTATCGACCCTCCCAATCCCCAAAGGCGTACTCGGAGCACCATTCCGAGCGAAACAACCCCTTTGGGGGTGGGAGATTGGTTGACCGACAAGGATATCCTGTGTTGGTTGAACCAAGAGGTCTGCCACAATGAAATCGATGAACCACGTGCGTGGACTCTCGCGGTTATATATATCAAGAGACTCTCCAAGTACATGCAGAGAGTTGAATCCGGCGAAAGAATGACCAACATGAGGTGGTGCCGCCGCCACATTTTTGTGGTTAATTCCAATGACAAGGAAGGGGGGTTGCACTGGTTTGTGTGTGCCTTCGATTGTCGTGTCCGGTTGGAGCTTTTCACTATTTGGGTTTGGGAACCCCTAAGCTCCACTCATTTGATCCGTCCTTTCTTGTCGGCCTTGAAGAAGCTTTCGCGAACCACCAAGCACCGCGCCTTGGGATTCCAAACGGACGGTTGGTCTTGTGGTTTTCAAAGCTTGAACATCGCAAAGCAGGTGGTGGAGCACCGGGGTACTTTTTCCAATGTGCCCCTTGTCCCAATGGGTGCCGGTTTTGTGGACTATGTGCTCAGCATTGTTAACGCTGATCGTGCTGTGCGGGTCGCTCAAGCGCCCGGTGATGATGTGGAGGGCGTGATCGAGCTTGCTAGCCCTCCTGAGTCCCCCCCCAGCACCCAAGTTGAAGGTGCACTTTCGGCTAAGGAGGACAGTGTTCAGGCCACCCCCACCCCACTCGAAGGCAAGGAGGCCTCCGCCGAGCAGAGCGTGGAAAGCCCGGAGGCCAGGCCGCAACCTTCCGTGGACACTCCCACCGAGGAGGAGGACACCCGTCCCAAGGTCCTCATCCGTGGAGAGTGGCGCAAGGTGCCGGATGGCTACCCAGCAGGTGCATCTGGCCAGCTGGAGCGTGACCAGCTTTTCATTGATGACCCGTGCAAGCAGGTAGTTCCAGAGTTGCGCGCCGCTTGTCAGCTTAACGCCAATCCTGGTGCAAAGCCCAAGTCCGGTGACACAAAAACGGACTTGATCTACAAGCGTGCATTCTGCAACTACTTGTAGCGGGTGCATGTTTTGTGGGCTGTATTTCCCTCCGCCGTTTGGTGTACTAATGGTGGAGCGTATAAGATTGCTATAATATTGGCCCCATGCCAGTGCCTTGGTGGCCTATAATGGTGGCAGTAGCGTTGGCCATGGCCCTGTCGGGACTCTTTTTCTTGAGCCTGATTTTGTTCCCAGTGCAGGCACACTGGATGTTGGCCATGGCCCTGTCAGGATTCTTCTCTTGGGCCTGATTTTGAGTCTAGTGCCAATGACAACATGTGAAACTATGTTATATTGGCCGAGTCCCAACTAATTGGTGGCCACGCAGAGTACTTACTATGTGCTTTGTGGACTCGGCGTCCCATCGTTAAGGTCGCTATGGGGTGCCGTACGGAACCGGCAGCTGTACATATTGCGCATGTATTGCAAAGGTTGGATTTCTTTCAATTTTTCAATTTTTCAATTTTTTTTATAATTTACACGACTTACAGCAAAAAAAAAAAAATTACACGACTTACCGCAAAAATTAAAAAATTCAATTTTTTTTTATAATTCACACGACTTACAGCAAAAAAAAAAAATTACACGCATTTACAGCATAAAAAAAAAATTACACGACTATACGGTTTTTTTGTACACGACTTACATTTTTCACTACATAACCCCTGCCGGCTCAGGGTCCATGGAGTGGGAAAGAATCAAGAAGGCTACAAAATGTCTGCCATCTAGGGGCTTTTCGGTACCTCTGCGCTGTGGGGACCCTGAGGTGGCACGGGTTATGTCGCTGTTTTGATTCACTCTACTGGACGGGAGGGGGTGTGCAGCATTTTTTGAAACCTCCCCACTTTGGCGACCTGGAGATGGTAGGAGGAATGTCGGCATTTTGCTTTTTCCCACTTGGGGACCCAGGACGGAAGCCGCACTCTGCAGACCTTCAGACGGGAGGGGTTACGTTCTTTTCCCAAAGTTTGATGACAATCGTAGTGTTACCTCGGGTGATGCAGTACCCACATAAGGCGGTGTGCATGGAACCTAGAGCCACACAGGGGTACAAGGTGAGGCACAATTTGGGGTGAGTCCATACAACCATGTGGAGAAGAAGCAACCTATCATCACCAGAAGTGGGGTACATGCTTGTATGCGGTGCCGAGGTTAAATTGTAATGCAAGGTTGGTGTGTGGACAGGGTGACCCTACTAGCCCCCAAACAAAGGATGACAGCAGAACACAAGCTGTGTGGTCTCTTGGAGTTGTGAAATGCGTAGTTTTTTTAGCCAAAAAGATAGTAAATGCATTCGATTTTCGAAGTGGCAGAAGGCACACACCATCCAAGCAGGTAACATATGACAATGGCGAGTGCCTCGTTGTCTAGCAACGAACCTCTTTATCAAAATGGGGCCGGTCTGGGGATGTGTTCGTGATTGTGCTGATGTTATAACAGAGAATGTTCGCCAATGGAAGGAGGCCTTGGCAACAATTGAGTGTGGTGAATTTGTTCCATGGCCCACGTTTGTTGTTGGTGGTGTTTGTGCATTTTTCATGGGTTCCACTGATTGCCAACCCAAGGTGGTGTCACCCACTGTATAGATGTTTGGGTTCACCATACTTTTGCCGGAGAGCGTGCTTGTGTCCCCCTCTCTGCCTAGGCCAATGCCATTGCATTGTCGCATTGTCATGGTTTCAATCCCACGTTGCCTAACAAATGTGCACAAGTGGCGCATGAAAGCCGACACGGATGTGGCCCCTTCAATGCGCACCACATATTTTGGGCGCGCCATGCAATTCACTACGAAGCAAGAATGGTGGAGCTATTTCAAATGGGGACCACCCTTGAGGAAAGCCTCACAATGCACGATCCCACTATCCAACCCATCGAACCCCCTCTTGAAGGCAAAGGGATAGTGGCTTGGATGAATGACCGCTACATCTGTACATACTAGGAGGTTGATTGGTGCGCCCGCAGCACAATGACACTGCACATTATTGGGCCACATGCACATACACCCTTCACGCCCACCCGTCACTGCCCACCACCCTAGACCAGGGACATCACAGCTTGCGGGGCAGCGGTGTGAGCGGGCTGGCCAACTGCCCCATTCCCTTTCCTCCACCAGCCATCCCTCGCTACCCTCTGTGTCGCACCATGCTCCTGACCAGTGCGCCATTGCCGTTTGGACTTCTAGTTTTGTACCTTTTGCTTCTCCACCTCAAAAAGGAGGCGAGACCATACAACTCACGGTGCCCCTATGGCGAACTCCTGGGTCTTGAACACGTTTCATGCAATCCATTTGGCTATGGCGCTCGCCAGCACATGCGCCCAAACCAAGTTGGCTTTGTTTTTTCTGAGCTCACTGCCTGCCTCCATTTGGCTATGGCGCCTGCAAGCACATGTGCCCAAACCGGCTTTGTTTTTTCTGAGCTATGTCATGCAAGGGGACACCGTAGGTCCTTGTTGCCTTTCTGCCCCTAACCTCGGTACCCTTCCCTTGCAGCCGGGTATTACGGTATGTGCAGAAAACACAAAAGACAGATGAATATCCAGTCAGTGTGGATGGGGGGTAGAGATGTGTACTGAGGTTTTGGCATGGTATTTGGTATGTCCCCTGAGAAAAGGTGAATAGTGAAAAGGGCAACACTGGTGGTCACATCGGATGATTTGATCCGAGGATTGATGTATTTCAGGTGCACAGACTGCATGTGGGGACCAAAGGGGAAGGATCTTTTCCCCCAGATTCCCAGCCCCCCCTCAGCCTCCGGGCTTGTGCTTGAAGCCGAAAGGTAAGGAGGAGTGTGACCCCCCCCCACCTCTCAACCCCCCGCCCCCCTCCCTTCTAAGTCATCTGAAAATTAGCATGTGCCCAATGCAAAAAATTTTTGCTCCGGCAGCTTTGGCGCCAATGAGGCTCTTCATCTGACTCTGACACTGCTTAAATTGTCATGTATGCCTGCAGCCATTCGTGTGTGGGAATGATGTGTGGCTCTTAAGATTGTAAGCTTGTTGCATCCTGTGAATCTTGTGAGGAAGGGAGGGAGGACGGCAACCATCCAGAGCGCACAGGAGATAACAGCAACCCACCAGAGCCCACCAGGAAATATCAGCAAGCATTGAGAGCCTAGGAGCAAATAACAGCAACCCACCAGAACCACAGCAAACCACCTGAAGCAATTTTATCAATAATTCCACAGCAGGTAAAAAGATTTCCGGCGCCAGTGGCGCCGAGACATTCAGATTCCAGTTGGTAAGGAGAAGGGTCAGCCCCCCCCCCCCCCCCGGGTCCAAAGCCCCCCGATTCCCCCTGCTCAAACACAAGCCTCCCCCCCCCCCCCCCCAGCCCCCCCTCTTCCAAAGAAACCCTGAGGTCTGATGTTGAGGCTGGCATCTCAGCTGCATTGAGGTGTCAAACCCCCTGGTTTCCGCAGATACAGCTCTACCGTGTCCTGGCGGCGTACGTTTGTCTGCGCCCTGATCTGGGATATCGCCAAGGGATGAGCTTCCTCGCTGGCACCCTCGTCATGCACTACCCCGACGATGAGGAGCACGCTTTCTGGCTGTTTGTCACCCTCATGCACAAGTACAAGTGGGACCACCTCTTCGACCCCCAAACTGACCTGCCGCCGGACCCCAGCCCAAGCCCCAGCCCAAGCCAGAGCTTCTGCCGCAGCCCCTCCAACGGCTTTTCTCCGAGCCTTTCCCACTGCCCTTCATGCGGCACCTGCGCCTCAGACACCGACGACTCCAACCCCGACCCCGACCCCCCGCTGCTGCCGGGGCAGCGCCTGGGGCTCAACAGCCTCCTCGATTCTCTGGCGCGATGCCTCTCCCCTGCCGTCGCGCAGCACCTCCATGCCCACAGCCTCTCACCCGCGGTCTTCGCCTCCAGTTGGCTCCTGACACTCTTCACAGCCACGTTCGAGTGCTGGAGCGCCGTGATGCTCATCTGGGACCTCACGTGGGTCCTGGGCCCCGCCGCGCTCGTGCCCCTGCGCGTCGCCTGCGCGTGCCTCGCGCATTTCAGCAGCCGCATCGTCGCGTGCACCGACGGGATTGCCCTGATGCTGATGCTGCAGCGGACCATCCCCGCGGTGGTGCATGCGGTGCCGCTGCGGACCACTATCCTGAGCCCGGAGTGGCTGCTGGGGCCGCTACCCGCCCCGCCGCCCTTTCTGAGGATGCTCGAGCCGCAGGACCGGGCCCCGAGAGTAGCCGCAGAAGCAGGCGTTCTCGGGGACGTCACTTGAGCGGGGCCTGCGGAGGACACCACCGGAGGGTTTGTGTACAGCATCGGGGGGTGCTCATCCTGCAGCGCCTGCGGCGTGCAATTCAGGTAATTATCGTGGAACAGGGGAAATTGTACCCTTTGTGAACCGTACTTTTGAATGGGGAGCGGTGATCGCAACATTCTTGTCCGTTTTGAGTGTTGTGCCTTGCCATTGTGCACGTCTGACCTGCTTTCTTGACCCGAAATTGGGGAAAATTAATGCGGTGCTGATTACCCTCAAGCTCATTGCCTTTACCCTGCGCCGCCTGCGGCGCGCAGTAAGCGCTCCCGTGTGAGAGGCTGGGGGGATCTCCTCGTCCTCTTCAAGCACATGCCTGTCCACCCAGCGCCCCTTGGACTCACCCATTCGCCTCGGGTGTGAAGCGGTGCTTCGGACTCCACCAGAAGTAGGAAAATGGCTTGAGGCCCTGAAGGGAGGGGGGCATTGCTTGATCTGCAGCCCGAAAGCTTGCAGCGCACTGCACTGTTGATCGCAACTTCCCTTGAGGCATTTTATGACAAGCAAAGTCGCTTGTGAACTGCAATGAAATCGACATCAGTGAGTTCACACTGCTGCTCGAGGCCTCTTTGCTTGTGTGTTTGGGCGCCTGTGGTCCGTCTTCTGCATTCAGGTCCCCAGAGCGGAGCTGTTTGGGGTGTTTCACAGTCCCTCCGAAGAGGGCAAGAGGCAACGGCGTGGCGTCATTACTCGAAACTACAACCAAAGGGGAGGTTGGTGCTCAAGGGGATGGCTCCCATTTACCTGTGATCAGAGGATAACCCCCCCTCTTCCCCCATCGGCAATGGCATATGCACTGGGCCCTGCAGGGGTGAGGGCGGGCTGGTTGGCTTAGTGGATGGGTTAGGGATGTCATTAAGAACCACAATTTTTTTTTGGTTAAGGGCAGCCCTTAAGGACAGCCCCCAAGGACCACCAAACGCCAACCGCCAACCTCAAACACCTCCAACCGCCAACCGCCAACCGCCAACCGCCAACCGCCAACCGCCAACCGCCAACCGCCAACCGCCAACCGCCAACCGCCACCAACCACTAACTGCCAACCGCCATCCGCTGCCAACCGCCACCAACCGCCAACCGCCAACCATTGTTCAATACTGTTTCTGTGGTTTTGCATCTTGCCCATGTCTTGATCATGGTGCAGAGACCGTCCCCGTGAACGTTTCTTTTTTTTTTTTTGGCGTTACGAACCTTTTTTCTTCCCTTAAGGACAGCCCTGCAGAGGATTGCAGAGGGGACGACCCACAGGGCGATACGGTGGATGTCAGTTGGGGGCACTCTGAAGTAGATAGCGCGGAGACGCAATGCGCTGTTGTCGGGAAGGGGGATGGTTTGCTCCACCTGATGGCAGACCTGGCAAAGAGGCGGCATGCAAGCCCCTAAGCAGTTGTACAGTTCGGGGAATGACGGCAGGTGTGGGGCGTATCATACTCTTCTTTTGGGCTGTAACTCTGGCGTCTGGAGGTGCGTGTCCATCCAATTTCCGTGTCCCAAGGGCTTTTGCGAGCCGAAAACGGCAGAAAACCGCGACATTTGCAGCTCGTTTACAAACAGTATTTCCCAAGAAAGAAAGGAAGAGGAGCCGTCTCAGGCCTCGGTAGGTGGATGGGCCAGACCCCCCCCCCCCCTCCTGCACCTTTTTTTGCAGCGGCAGCAGTGGCAGCAGCAGCAGCGCACCTCAGTCTGCACAGTGTTCCCCGCACCTCAATACGCCTGCACGTCAGCTTGCACCCGCAAGTGCACCTCAGCTGGCCGCGCAAGGCTGCATGTGACCTGCATCTCCGGGTGCCTACCCGGACCATGATCTTGTCTGTGACAGTGGACTGGACCTTTGGACCATGAACACTTTTCTGAAAGTCATAGATCTTTCTCAGACAACAATGATAGTCCAATGGCGGCTATGGGCCTGCCTATGGGCCACAAGTCACTTTTTGTTCGGAGGAACAAGCTCTGGGTAGCACTGCCGCGACCTCGGACGGCAGCAGTGCCCTGGGGATAATAAGCACGAAGTTGCCCCCCCCCCCCCCTATCCCCGCACTCTCCCCTCATTACCTCATCCTCTTCACCTGTCACAGCGAACAGACAACTTGGAGGCCCCCATCTGACGGTTCCTGAAACGCGTGGTTGGCATGGGTTGGCATGGGTCCCCCCCCCTCCTCGTCTTCGTCTTCCCCTCAATGGGACCTGATGGCTCTGCAATGACAGCAGGTTGTACAAGCGGAAAGTTAAAGCAGCCAAATGATAATGCTGCCTTCTATGACTTACTGTACGTTGCAGCCCGGGATGGGGGTGGCTGGATACGGCCACGGTGAGTCAGGTAGGCGTTGTCACTGTTTCCCGTATGGTCCCTGCATTTGAGCCACAAAGGAGGCCGGCCTGGATGCCACAGCGGCCCCCGCAGCAACGGGAACTAGCATCCGAACTCACAGCCGGCAGCCTGCCGAGGAGCACACGCCTTCCACGAACGCACCAAAGGCACACCAGACGAACAATAGGCGGAACTGCACAATGCGCGATATGCCGTGCACATTGCGTTCTACGTCCTTCAAGCGCACTTCGTCTGCGCAGGTTTTTATGTTTGGATTCCGAGCATCGTGGCACGCCCGCAAGAGGATGCGGGGCCAAACCTGCACTGCAACTCAGAGCTCCATAGATGTAGCACTCTGTGCTTCGCTGCAAGTTGTACATATCTCTGGACGGTCCTTTTCATAAGGACTGTGCCTCCAGTGTCGTGTGCTGTGCCTACAGGGTCTGCTACAATTGCCTGGTCAGTCAGTGTTTTGTTTTTAACAAATGGGGTCTTCTACTCAAATGGTGTATTTGCAGACGTCCGGTGAGATTGTAGGGGCTGCAAGGCAGTTACCACTCGGTTTGATCGCACAAAATGCCAATTTTCCTGGATTTTGGTTGTTCTGTCCACATCAAGAGAAATCTGTGCTAAAACGGTGCCGTAATGGTAGATTTTTGTTTAATTTGTATGAAATGTATGTATGAAATGATAAATCGATTAAATGATGAACTTTTTTCTTTTTGGATTAGCCGTGCTCACAATGTTTCAAGGAATCGATTTGCACCAAGTCCACTGCTGTAGATGCATCCTGCTGCCGACCCTATCACGTATCACCCTTGTTGTTGCGCAGTCTATTTGTCACAACTGCGGGCTGTGTATACTACAATTGTTGTTAGGGGGCACCGCGTTGTCTGCACCCGCCTGCTGTACCATTCAGGAGATGCAGCGCCGCGAAGTGTGTTTTTCAATGCAATCCTCCTGCAGATTGAGAACATCATCATCATTGGTATCAGTGATTTTCTTATGCTTAGACTCATGCACAATTAGAGGATCCTCAGCATGTTGCGCCTGCAGCACGCACCCCAAGTAATTACGCCTGACAAGCCATGTCATGGGTGGGATTCCTTACGGGAAAATGTATCTCCGGTACAAAAAAAATCGTACCACGCTTTTGTGCATTGATCTGGGGGAGAGTGCATTTAGATATTGCATGCAAACTCCCATTGTACGGATAAATGGGGCCCTGTGGGCGGTCAAACCCAGAATCAGTGGGCAGCTGTTCTGGTTCCACAGCGAATGTGCCACCTTGAGTGTGTGGTGCACACCCTTGGTAGAGTGCATATCTCTGGAAGGGATACCTTAGGGAGGGAACCAGCACGGCAGTATTGATTGGTATCCCATGGGCACTTGCTCAAGGAAATGGATATAGGCAGCCTGTGTGTCCCTGTATGTACAAGTCTCATTGCCTAGGTTACTGACACGCTATCCGGGCTGAGTGTTTGCGCTCTGTGCTTCTTTTGCTGGGTTCTGTGGTGGAATGGATACGAGATCACCTTGCTGGATGAATGCTGCATCTTGCAATGTCCAGCGCCTATATTTGCTTGTGCAACAAAATGCCCTCAAGGAACCCAGTTTGTGGCCACTTCGGGATGGACAAATGGTGCAGGTTCATGAATGGCGACAAGCACTCTTTGGCGTGAGGGCTTGCGTCGCAGGTTACGACCATAGTCGCAACAACAGCGAGGCGTCAGCATATGTACGAAATTCCACTTTGTGTACGACACTGTGTGCTTCCGCCTGCCTGTGGGTGGGCCATCGGTGGTCCGTGAAGACCAAGACAACAATTGGACTGTTTAATCCGCCTGTTGTTGTGCACTGGATTGAGATTTTGTGAAGGGAATCCTCCAAAGTGTTGGCGGTCTGTGCTTAGTGATGCATGGGCTGCTCGCTGTGCATGTATGAGCTGTGTTGCTCTCCTTTGGGTTTTGACTTGACAGAGACCTGTGGGCAGATATTTCCGTGTACCACTGTTGCCTAATGTCAGGGCGCCAGTGGTTTCAGACGAGGATCTTTCTGTACCTGAGAAAAGAGGAGGACAGGATGGGTCGGGGTTCATAAAGACATGAAAGTAAGACCAAAACATGTCGCAAAATGCACCACTGGTTTCAGTGGAAGTTCTGAGCCTCCTGATTTGTGTTGACAGATGGTAAAATATTTACAGGAACTGGCTGCTGTCGCTGTAGCACCAGGTTGATGACAGTATTTCCTGACAAATCAGGGGTGGGGGTGGAGGAGAGTCGGGTGTATAAATGTAAATTGTGCCCCTTTGTGTGTACACACGTCTAACAGCAGTGATCGGGGCACAGATGTGGAGCAACGGTATGTCGGCGGAGGGCACGGGGGCGGGAAAGCCACAGCCATCTGGAGTCCCACGCACTAGACGCGGCCATGGCAAAGGTGCACGTTGCAAGCTTGTGCGACAAGGGGGGGGGGATTTCGGGCAGGGATAAATTTGTGGGAAAATTTCGTCTATAAGGAAGGTGGTGAAAATTTCCCCTGGCGAACTCTGGCGGCTTTGGCAGTGCAGTGTGTGCGTGAGGCAGTGTATGCTTTGGGATTTGCAAGGGTGTGACATTTTCTCCCTCCGAAATCCCCCCCCGCAAAATTATCTGCACGAATTTATCATCCCCCCCCGTTATGAGTGTACAACCTCACTACTGTCCAGTGTATGTCTGTGAGTTGCAGTGAGTTGGAAGGGCACGGAGGCAGTGCTTTGGGTCCCTAGGCACACCAGGCGGTTGGCAGTTGGCCAAACCCTCGTCCTTTATTTTTTGACAGCCTCATGGGGAATCTTATTGCGATCAAGTGCATGGAAGGGGCTACTGTTGTGGGGGATGGCCCGAAACGCCGGTGGGTGTTTGACGCCTGGTGGAAGGCAGTGTACATGTCGCGGACCGGTGACCGCCTGCGCACCGCGTTGCAGACGCTGCTGCTCGTCAACGCCATCTACTTGGTGTTCACGAGCGGGCAGGCCCTGTATGATGACACGCGGAAGGATGTCGAGCAGGCCTCGAAGCGGCACAAGCGGAAGGTCTCGAAAATGCGGAAGTTTGCCCGTCAACTCCGACGCTTGTTCCAGAGTTTGATCAGAGGGTGTGAGAGTTGAGGGTGCCAATGGCTGGCCCGAAACTCTGTCGGATTCGGTAAGGCTGCAGACCCCGCTGTGCCACTCCAAGAGGCGGTGGACGTGGATAGCTGCAAACGAAGCCGTGCATTTACGTGGATTGCTTCACTTCCATTTGATGGATGGCCTGCAATTTTGATGGGATGACATCCCGTGGTACTGTGGGGCTCGAGCCATCTCGTACCCAGTGCGGCCAAAACGGGTTCACCGAGCGTCTCGTGAGATATGCCGATCCCGTGGCGGCCAAGGCAACAGTGGACCTGGTGGCATTTCCGCATCCATGATACCTTGTCTGGACTGTCGTGTCTGCAGCGGATACGATGCCGGTCGCCCGTGGAAAGGAGTTCCAGTCCCCCAAGTGACTGGGAGTGGGCAAACCTTCTTTCCTTCGGCAGTGCCATCAAAATGAAATTGAGTGATGAAGCATCAGCCGTGCCGTCAATTCGGGGAGTATCCCTCCTTACCCCCCCCCCGGCCATGTACCCCTTATCTGTGTCTGTGGAGAGGCCCTAGCTGACTTTGGTGTCCAGCACCTGGATAGCGACGCCCGAGGCCACTGCTCATGTGCCATCCACGTGAAACCCGGGCGCGATACCAGGGCTGCCCCCAGGGTCGAACTGTGCGCATCCTGTGAGGCGGAGACACGGGGAGTGGGCACCCTTTTTCGGCCTCAGCTGACACGGGGCCCAAGCCATGGAACAGCAGCTCCTCCTCCTCCACCCCTATTCAAGGAAAACAGGCATGGGGCGGCATCCATGGAGGTCAAACGTGCGAGCAGAACGTGGGGTAATCCGGCCCTGAACAAACGAGTCCTGGGCTCTCATGGACTCCCACGGACAGAAGCCTCATCGTCTTGGGCTCGGAAGCATGTCACACCAGTTACCAATCGTACAATTGACTGCAAAATTGCATTCGTTTTCTGACTTCAGCGTCACGAAAACCGGCGCACTTGGCCTCTTATGGAACTCGGGATCACCAAATTTAAACGTATGCAGGTATCCGGACCGTGAGGCATAGTGTGAGTTTCCAAGAGAATTGTGGTTCCTCATCTTTCCCACGCCACGCGCAGCCCAAGGCCCAAAGCTTCAAAAAATGTGAGACATTGAACACCCCCATGCGTCCCCTGCCGCTAATCGCAGCCCCTGCCGACTGCACCGGACAGAGCCCCCCCACCCTACACCACGCCTCCTCACCCCCCTGACCTGTGGCACGAGACTAATAGGCTTGGCCGAAGGAGTGCTAGCCATGGGCCCGTCTAACAAGCCTAGAAGACTGCAGGTCAGCGGTTTTGGCTGACAGGACACGGACTACCGCATCCACGAATCGGAGAGCTGCACATGAGATGCGAAGCAGATACATTATGTGCCAGCTGAGTCAAACTGCCGAACATTTCTGCATATGCATATCAGGACATGTGTGTGCCTCTCTGGCAGCCCGTTGTGCTATCAGGTAGGGCCAACCAGATCCAGGAGCTCTGTTGTATTTGTGTGATCCTTTTCTTGATGAGGGCCAGGCAGAGGTATGTGAGATGATTGCTGTTTCTCAACAAAGCAGAGTGCCGCAAAGGCAGCTCCCCTAAGGCATCGGGATCGCCAGCCCGTCAATCACATTCCTGCGTGCTATAGAAAAGGATTTGAACTGAAAGAAGTTCAACGTTTCGTAAGGAATGGGCCCTAGTTGCAGGTATGGTGGTGCCCATGTATTGAGATGAACGCCGTGATGTGTGCACCAATCCCGAAACTGTTGTGATAGTGCCTGCCGAAAAATCTCACGGATTTGCAAAAATTTGTGAAACCTGAGCCCAAATTGGGGATGGGTAGGGCACCTTTGGGGGTGGGTAGGCTGTACCCCCCCCCCCCCCAAGTCGGGCGGTTGGGCCAGATGGTCTAAAGCTATCTACCCCCAGTGCCACATGGTAGAGGTGTTTCAACTCGCTGATGGTGACTTCAGAGGGAAAATAAGAACGTGCCGTCAGGAGGAGGCACAGGAGAATCCAAATTTTAAGGAGGACAGTCCGCTCTTTGATTGGTAGTTGAAGACTGGACAACAGCCCTGCCCTTCGCTGTACCTCACCCAGAGGTACAGCAAATGCTGTGTCTGAAGAGATATTGCCCAAGCGCACCCCTAGGTACTGGATTCTGTCAACCAAGCAAATGCCAAGGAAGAGACGCTTGAGGTCTATTATTTCAATGTGCTACATGTGTTGCAGAGACAAGTCTCCCTTAACTACAATGCCACATGTAGAAAGGTTCAACTTTTGGCCAGCAAATTGCCCAAATGTGTGCATCGCTATGAGTACCGAGCTAATGGCCGCTTGCAGGTGTTTGCCTGTCACGACTGCTGCTAGATCATCTGCATACATGTAGGGGCTGTTCGTGGATTTATGACGTGCACTGCCCCCTGTGTGGGACGGAAACTGTTGAACACGCTCTCTTTGTGTCAATTTCACCTTCCCAGTAGAAGAATTCTGCAGCAGTTATGGGAACCTGTAACAGCAGACAACAAGGAGTACCATTGTGGTGAAATCCCAGTTTTGCTCTTTCTGTAGTCTATCACAATGGTTGGCAGGCAGCCAACCGGTCACTGAGGAACACCTTTTGCAAAAGGGGGATGGCCTCACTTGAGTTGTTTCTGCAAAAATTGATTACAATTGTTTCCCTGCTTGCAGCATCGGAGCCACTAAGCAAATATGTACCCCCCCCCCCTCCTCTTGAAATCCCCCCCCCCTTTGCAACCCCCCCCCACCCCCGAGGGGGGAGACCGTCACTTGACTGATTCGAAGTAATGGGAAAGCAATGCAAGAAGGTGTGTGTGACAGATGGGGAACACAAACCACTGCAATAGATATTGCCTAGCAAAACAGTGACTTGTGTGTTCTGTGATATTCTCTCTCCAAAGGCGGCGTACAGGGTGTACAAGAGCAAAGCCAGCCCCCAAACAGGCTGGTCGGGTTGCGCAAGTGGGCGCTAAACCGGCTGCCAAACCAGCCCCATGCTCCAGTGCCTCCTCCTCATCAGCCGGTGCCACACACCCTGTGCCCGTTATGCAAACTGAACATGTGCAACAGTTCAAAGTGTGTCTTACCCAGAAAATCTTTACGGTTCCTTTGGACCCTTGATAACATCCATGTTACATGAATCACGTTGGCAGAGCATCAATGCAAAAGTGGTTTCACTTGTGTTCTGTTTGCTAGCATCAGTGGAGGGTACCACAGTTCGCCTTGAAATACCCTTGCAATCCCCCCCCTCCCCCAAGGGGGGAGACCGTCACTTTGTGACTGCCCCCCCCCCCCCCCCCCGAGGGGGAGACCAGCGCGTGCTATGTATCTGTTTCTAATGAAGTTGTAGATAAGTTGCTAAGTTGCTTATCTTTTCCCAGCAAGGGGTGGTCTCCGCCTCTAGACCAAGAATAGTGTATGTGCCAGACCCCTTAGTCTAGGATGCCTGAGAAGGAAAAAAGCATAAGAAAGATGAAAAGAAGTAGGAGCTGGCGGGCTTGGCCCTTCAGGCCATGGGGGAGGCACAACAATCAGGATTTCTCATGTATTATACTGATGGCTCAACAGAGTGGGGCAAACAAGTGGGTCGGATCGCAAGATACGGCTGTTGTAACGAAATGGGCTAGGAATGTGCACGGTGCCTAGCATGTGACACAAAGCAGACCATTAACAGAGCAGAGGTAATCGAGGTGGTTAAAAAGGCACAGCGGGATGGTGGTTGGGTGGCTGTAGCAACCGACTCAGCTTATGTCCACAGGGGACTGTCGGATTCCGCCATTGTCTGAAGGGCCAACATGTGGGTCACCTCGAAAGGCCCACTGCGTCATGTGGACCTCTGGGTGGAAAATTTTGACCTGCTAGATTTTGTGACCACAAGTTACCGGTGGATTAAGGTGCCCAGCCCTGTTGAGGTGCCAGGCAACGAAAGAGCTGATGCCTTGGCAGAGATGGGGCGGAAATCCTGCCCTCTTAATGTGACGAAATGGGTACAAGTTCAACGGATTGGGACCCCAATTGTAGTTTCCCCACCAGACAGGTTGCGCTCACCACTTGTGGACTCTCTGTCAATTGTCTGGACGTCAGTAGAATTGATGCCCATGGTCCCCCCCCCCCCCCAATGTCAATGGACCCCCCCATGCCAATGGAACCCCCCCTTCCAGCGAAGAAACATGGCCCCCCTGCCCAATGGACCCCCCCTCTCGAAAGAAGAATCACGCCCCCTCCCCAGAACCTTTCACCAAATCGCACACGAATTGCCTTTTTGTGCATAGTTTATTTGGTCTACAGTGGCATGTGATGGGCACACACCATTTTTGTGTTGGTGCGGAGGTATGCTTTGAGAGTGACCCTAACCCACCTTGTCCTTTCTCATTCAATCATGCACTGAGCACCCAATACAACTGAGCACCCAATACAACCGAGCACCCAATACAACTGCTCCAAAGGAGACACAACAACTACATGTGAACCCCGTACACTCCTCAGTGCCTGAAATGCAACCCACATGTCGGTCACAGCCTGCCCAGGCGGGTTCAGAGCTTGATCTCACTGGGAATTTGACATTGGAGAGGGAAAAGATCCGAATTTCACTTACATGTTTTCCTCCATCAACGCAAATGCTTCAAGGCCACCTGTAGACAGCCTCCTTCGCCCAAAGAATAGACTTCCGATTTGCAAAGCTGCGGCTGGACCGTCAGAGGGTTGAATGAAGGTGTTGAGCGGTTGCCAATGTTGTTGAGGATTGCAGAGTGCAGTGCTTCTCCGACACATCAGAATGGTTTGCACTTGTGACGTCTCGCAGCGGCTCCCATCGTAATGTCTTTCGGAAACTACATGCAACAAGGATTTCCAGGCAATATGGGTGGAGTCGGCAGCGGTGCCCCAATGGCCCAGATGGGCCAATTCAACTACGGCCAACAGAGCCAGCCGGCTCAGCCGAGCCACGGCGGCGGCCACAGCGGCAAGGGCGGCGGCAAAGGCCGCAAAGGCGGGAAGTCCGGCGGCGGGGGGGGCTACGGCGGCGGCGGGAAGGGGGAGGACCAGGAGGTCCAGCAGCTCTTCGCTGACAAGCTCCAGACGGGCCTCAACTTCGACAAGTACGACAACATCCCCGTCGAGGTCTCCCCCAACGACCCGAGCACGCCGCCCATGGCCATGTTCGAACACATGGCGAACATCCACCACTCGGTGCTCGCCAACATCCGCCGGGCCGGGTACAACAAGCCCACCCCCGTCCAGAAGTACGGCATCCCCATCCTCTGCGCCGGGAAGGACCTTATGGCATGCGCCCAGACCGGGTCCGGGAAGACTGCGACCTTCCTGCTCCCCTGCGTCAACCGGCTGTGCTGGGAGGGCGGGGCCCAGCCCCAGTCCGGGGTCCCCCACAACATGCGGAAGGCGCTGCCGTCGGTGATGGTGCTGTCCCCGACGCGCGAGCTGGCCACGCAGATCTACGACGAGGCGCGCAAGTTCATCTACCAGACCGGCCTGCACAGCGCCGTGGTGTACGGTGGGGCGGGCTACGGCATGCAGTTCAAGCAGCTCGAGACGGGCTGCGACATCCTGGTGGCCACGCCGGGGCGTTTGATGGTATGCCTCCGGGTGCAGGCTTTTGGGCAAGGTAAGACGGGTTTGAGGTGAGGAGTACAAGGTGGCCCAAAAGACGGGTTTGATGAGCAGTTGGAAAAGCGGTTGAGGCCAGTTGGTGGTCGTGAGAGCGATCGGAGGGCATGCCCACCAGTGCAAGGGAGGCCACTGACCCCACCAGGGAAATGGGGTGCCTGCAAGCAAACACCGTTTGAGTGTGTCAGGGGTCTTGACCGTGCCTCTCCCACTTTAGCACGTGGCACGGCGCGCGGGCGGCGCAATCAATAGGGCAACTGGGGACAACCCCGCAGCAGTGCAAAAAGCAGAGTGAAGTGGGAAATCGTGGGAAGCAGAAGTGGGAAATTGTCCGGCCGTTCCCGGCCACCCCCTCACCTGCGGATCCGCAGTGAACAGGAAACGTGTGTCTCGCGGGTGCCTGTTTTTCTGTACTTGCACCGCAGTGCCCCTTAACTCGTGCTGGCCATGTCACATCTGCAGCGGAGCAGTCCGATCGCCGCCCCCCCTCCCTGTCCAGGACATGATGGAGCGCGAGAAGATTAGCCTGAGCTGCATCCGCACCGCCATCCTCGACGAGGCGGACCGCATGCTCGACATGGGCTTCGAGAAGGACATCCGACAGATCCTCACGAAGACGGACATCCCCCGCACCGGCCGCCGCCAGACGCTCATGTTCAGCGCCACGTTCCCCAAGTCCATCCAGCAGCTGGCGTCCGACTTCCTGTCCAACTACGTGTTCCTCACGGTGGGACGGGTGGGCGCCGCCACCGAGCTCGTGACCCAGCACCTGCTGTGGGTGGAGGAGTCGCGGAAGAAGAACTACCTGCTCGGCATGCTCA
The DNA here is from genome assembly GCA_964036045.1 of Eutreptiella sp. 'Long Island Sound 2002'. Lineage (NCBI taxonomy): Eukaryota > Euglenozoa > Euglenophyceae > Eutreptiales > Eutreptiaceae > Eutreptiella > Eutreptiella sp. 'Long Island Sound 2002'. The sequence goes on from OZ038392.1 coordinate 37,109,531, forward strand.
TGGTCAACGGGGTGGTGTGTGCAGTGCACGCCATGGCCACGGCTGCATCCCACGGGGGATGGGCGGGTGGGTTTAGGGCCTGTCGGTGAGTGGGGTGTGTGGTGTGGGTGGTCAGAGTGCCGTCAGACAGATTCGGGTCCGCCATGGCCCCAATGACCCCCCCAGCCCCTCAGCAGATGAGCAATGGCCTGTTGGGATGCCGTGGCGGTGGTAGCGCTGGCGGAAGTTCGTGCGCCTGGTGTTGTGGTTGCAGGGGCGGTCGGGCTTTCAACCTGAAAGGGGGGGCAGGGGGGTGCACTGCCATCCAAAACCACATTGGCGAGCACACAGTGACTGCGCACACATGCCACCCGCACACAGGCAGGCACGGCAGGATCCACCTTTCACGGCACAGCGGAATGAAGATCAGACGTTGACGGGGCATTGGTCACAGTGTGACTCGTCCACGACGGGTATACGCAGAACAGGGGCCGACCATCGGGCGCCACCGCCCGCCCAGATCGACGGTTGGTTTCGGGCCCCGTGAGGCCAAGGACTGAGGAGACAGACACTGCCATGACGCTGATGCGGGTGGTCAACGGGGCTGTGCGAGGCACCGTGGGGACGGTCGTGCGGCTTGGCTCCTGGTCGCGTCCCTTCCTCCTCCTCCTCCTCCTCCTCCTCCTCCTCCTCCTCCTCCTGAAGGTGCGCCGTGTGCGTGTTGATCACTGTTGTGGGTGTGGCGCACTGTTGTGTGCACGGTACACATTGGCATGTTGGCGTTTCTGGGTCCTGGCCTCGCCTCCCCTTCCACGGGGCCCCGAGAGGTACCCGCAACACGGACCGCCGGGTGTTGCATGGCTCAGGTGTCCATGGGGAGGAGATGAAGAGGAGAGCCTCCGCCATGATGCTGAGCCGGGTAGGCCCGAGGGGGTCGCCCTGCCGACGACGTGCCCAAGTCGGTGGGCCCTACAGGGGGACTGCATCTCCTCCTCCTCCTCCTCCTTGCTCACTGTTGTGTGTACTACTCACTATTGTGTACACACGACGCCCGGTGTGCGCGCACTCATCACTGAGTCATTGGAATCTGCGTGCAGTGCTCACGACTGTACAGGCCGTGCAGGGCGTCTTTAGAATAGTTGAAAACCCAAGGGGGGGGCTAGGCGGCTCCCCCAAACCCCCTCCCCCTCTCCCCAGACCAAAGTGACCATCGTGGGAAAAAGCGAAACTTGTAATTGGAAAAATCTGATCGGGCCATTTTCGGTACACAAATTTTGGGTCCCAAACCCCTCCCCCCGCCTCCCCCGGCTCAAAGGACGCCCTGGGGCCGTGCCCATCGTCGTGTATCGGGTGTGCAGTGCAGTTCCTTTTGTTGTGTGCAGGGGTCCGCTCTCGTGTTCGTCAATCACAAGCAGGAGGCCCAGTCCCTGGGCCATTTCCTGAAGATGCACGGCATCTCCTCCAACTCCATTCATGGCGACAAGTCCCAGGACGAGCGTGAGCAGGCGCTGTGGGCGTTCAAGCACGGGCAGATCTCGGTGCTGGTGGCCACTGACGTGGCCGCGCGCGGCCTGGACATCCCGAACGTCGCGCACGTCATCCAGTACGACATTGCCGGCAGCATTGACGACTATGTCCACCGCATCGGACGCACGGGCCGTGCTGGCAACACCGGGAACGCCATTGGGTTCGTGAACGACCGGTGCAAGGGAATCTGCCCTGAACTGGTTGAGGTCTTGAAGGAATCTAACCAGGTGTGTACTGTGTGTGTGTGTGTGTATGTGCGCGTGCGCGGGGGCTCATGCTGTCCCACATCTCCACGTACCCTGTACTACAGAAAGGCGCCTAGCGCAGTTGGACAATGTCACTGCTTTTGTTCTGACTGTGCCTGACGAGAATCTGTGCGAGCTGGCCTCCCTGATTGCTGCTCGCTGTCTTGGCTGCTGCCCGTTTGTTACGTATATCGTGTGTCGTATATATGTGTGTCTGTGTGCGGGGATGCATGAGAAAGCAAGCAGCCCCTGACGGGGTCCCAGAAGCTATTAGGTGCTGTAAATTCACTGTTCCACGGAGCGAGGACAGCGGCATAGGGGGGTAGGACTTGGAGGGATTTTGGCGTTTTGCCAGTCGTGTAGGGGGCACCCGGGTTCGGTAGGGGGGCAGCACCGCGGCTGCGCCGCGCCACATCAGACCTCGGATTCCTATTGCCGTGACCATCCGAAATTGCCCTGAAATCGGGTTTGCGAGTTGCCTAGATGGCCGCACCTCTCAGTAGAGGGCAGCCCAAATCAGGAATTGCAATCTGGGTAGGGGGCTACTTGTAGCAGTAAATTTCCTGTAGGCGGTTGGAGGAGGTTGCCAAGGCGGCAGGGGGCGGTTGCTGTCAGTTACAAATGCCGTTAAAGCTGGCACTTGCGGTCAGGGAGACAGCGGCCTGGAGGGGTACCTCCCCCCTGCTTCCCATGCATCCCTGTGTGCGCGGGTCCCTGCATCCCAACCACCTCCCAGGGGCGCGTACCTCACCGCTGGTGTGGGGGTGAAACTGGGGAGGGGTAGTGGGGCGCTGCCCACTTGCTGCCCCGCAGCCTGGCGGGCGTATGAACCAACCCCTAAGTCCCCCCTACGCCCGTGTCCAGGGGGGGGGGGGGGGGTATGGAGGGCCAGAGGAGGATAGGGGCGGCTGTGGAAGTGCTGAGGGCACCCGAGTGCTTTACCCGATGTCCTCTTCCCATGGGGAGGCAGGGGCACAAATGCTACTCGCCACAAGACGCTCAGCTCTTTTGAATCTCAAGAATTTTTTCTTCTCCATCCTGCCCAGTATTTCCCCCCGCGAATCCCAGTGAGTCCCACACACAATGGCATGAATCCTGAATCCGCTTTTGCTGTTGACCCGGGGCCGTAGTCTGTGTCCAGCAACACAGCGACAATGTGTAAAGATCAACAGCACAACCAAACCAACAAATGTTTGTGTCTACAAATACAACGTGTCCTTGTGAATACCTGTGGATCCCCAAAAAATGGGCCGCGAATCCCATTGAGTCCCCCCAAAAAGAAAGTAGTGTACGGGAGTCGCACTATAGCCGCAAGTCTGATTGCCATGAACAAAGCTCTGGTTTCAGACACCGGAGCTTACATACGATGCATGGTGCCGTAACATCGGTGTTCACATTTATGCACGGCACATGCACACAAATTTTTGTGGCTTGATGCCCACTAGTTCATGAGCATTGGGAGCACATTTGGTATGAGGTGGTATTGTGTCCATCTACATGTGGGTGCACACAAGAGAGCAGGGAGGGAAAGTGAGCAAAATCACGCGCTGGATGGAGGCGAGTAGATCACGTGCAACATGTCACGGTTACGGCAGCGACCATGTCTGACAACCTCCCCGTAGCAGTGGAGTCCCAGCACGAGTTCCACCCGAGTCCCCTCCGCGTCGGGGATGTGCATGACTCCTCAGTAGTGTGTGTTCTGTAGCAGACTGCAGTGTGTGCAGTCCTTTGCTTTGCACGCAGGAAATCCCCATCTGGCTGGAGGGCATCGTGCGACACATGGGGGCCTTCAACGTGCTCAACAAGAAGGCTGGGGAGAACACCTTCGGAGGGCAGGACATCCGGCAGGACAAGTCGTTCGAGAACTACACAAAGCACAACCAGGCCTTCAAGAGCTTTGATGAGGAGGCATACCGCGGCTTCAACTTTTCAAAGAAGCCTGAGAATGCGGCTGTCCCTCGGAGCGAGAGCAGGGGCAAGGGCAAGGGCAAGGGCAAGGGCAAGGGCAAAGGTCAAGACCAAGACACCAGCAACGCCAACAGCAACGCCAGCGGTGGTGGGTACCAGGGCGGGTACCAGGCAGCACCAGCACCACCAGCACCACCAGCACCACCAGCACCACCAGCACCACCAGCACCACAGGGTGCGGTGCAGGTTGGTTTCCAGGCCCCGAGCTACGACGTGAGCGGTGCCGGGCAGCAGCAGGTGTACGCGGCCTACCAGGACCCCGCCCTGCAGCAGTGGAACCCCCAGGCGTACCAGGCGGCAACCCCAATGGGGATCTACCAGCAGATGGGGAACCAGCTCTCAGCTCCGAAGATGGGCAACCAGCGCTACTAGAGGTCTGTTGACGGTCGGGGAGCTGTGCGGGGGACAACCCCGCACAAAACTCTCCACAAGTTTGATAGTAGTCTACCCACCACAGCCGCCTGGTGTACAGAGGGGCCAACCGGACATCCGCTGCATGCGAGGTGCGGATGCGGTGCACTGAGTACCGCCCCCTGGATGTATCAAACGTCGGCAGGTGGGGCCCGGCGCAGGTCGTGTGTGGTACGATTGAACAGCTGAACGCCGGGCCGCAAAGGTCATGGCCGAGCGGCACATATTTCGGCGTCCACGCTGCCGTTCCACATGGGGGTACAGGTCAGCGGGTTGTGCCACTGCCTGCGGTGGCTTAGCAGCCGCCGAGGCCTGCACCTGACGTGCTCCCGGCAAATGCAGTGCTGCATTGACATGGCCAGGGCTGCCCTGGGGCATGCGATGCTTCTGTTTTGTTTTTCTTTCCGTTTGTTGTCGAAGGGCGGCCTGCGGTTGGCAGGACGGCGGGGTGGCGGGCGACCGACGGCGGTCGGCCGACACCTGACGGCAATCGGTGGTCGGCCGTCGGCAGTTTGTGGTCAACCGACGCTGGTTGGCCGCCACCCGAACCACCCTCCGATGGCACTTAGTCGTCAGCCAGCCTTTTCTTGACTTATTGGTGTAAAGTAGTCTAGCGGCATCAAGAACACCGCTGGCAGCGACCGGTTTTGTTTGCACAGTGCCATCCCTCACTGCACGTTGCACAACACATGTCTCGGAGACGCATGCACGAGGCAGCGTGAAGCACAATCTGCCACTGCATACCACCAATATGCTTCACGGCATATGCTTACAGCCCCTGTACTCTGGGGACCATTGCGTTTGAAGCCTGCCTCTCAGGAGCTTCGGCGTGGAACCATGCCTCATAGTCTTCCAGTTCAATCATTTGTGAGATGAATGGCGGACTATCGGGAATCGACGGCGAGTTTGTAGATTTTCATTTCCTTGTACTTTCACATGGGCTCGTGAATGCAGGCCGCAAAACCTGCACACGAATCTTCAGGTCGCACCCTCCCAGCGTGGTGGTGCGACATGTAGCGACTACCGCGACATGTACCGCGACAAGGGGCAGGATTACAGCTGTAGACCACACCTTATCCCCAAGTACTTCTGAACGATAGAATTCATGATTTTCTGTTGGCACATATTGAGCTTTGAACGCATGTGTGGTGTTGTGGAGTTTCGTGTTGAGTGTCACCCCAATTTTAACACATCTAGTTGTTTCGTTGACGGCCTCAGTGTTTTGCAGGCATTGGCTACAGCAGCCAAGTGGCACCACAATTGTCCCTTTCAGCGAAGTGCAGCAGGAATGTCATTTTGATCAAAGTATTTCTGAGGGACCCCCCCCCCCCCCCCAACACACACCTACACTATCCCCCTGGTCTTCGCATCCCTTTTCGCTCCTTCCGAGAAAGTGCAAACAAAGAAGGTGTTCCAGCAATGGCTAATAAATGACCAAAAGGCATTGAAGCTATCAGGGGAAGCGAGACCCCTACCCAGTGACCTGCGGTGCAAGTCCCTGCGTGATGCCAACATCCCCAAGCATTTCAGCAGCTTGAGGGGCAAGGCCACACTTCCACCGCAGTACGCTGAACACTTCTTGCAGGTACACTCCAGCATGTCTTGGTGTGCTTCCTGCCTTCGTGCAGGCGACGAGAGGTGGGAGTGCGTATCGCACTGGTTGCACCTCAACCCTGATCTTGCCACTCTTTTATTGGACGCATTGTGTGGACACCCTGTGAACCGCAGGAGTACAGTGCCGAAACAATACAAAAGAACATATGGAGGCATGGAGCTGGACAGAACGATACAACAAACCTCCCGCTCCCTGCTGAAGATGAAGTCGTTGGGTGTACGACACGGTTGACTGATCCTTCCCCCCCCCCCCCCCCAAAGGCCCTCTCTCTCACACACGTCCTGTTCCTCAGACCTGATCAGGCGGAGAGCAGTCCTCCAGAGTGATGCACTGGACACTGCACTTTCCTACTTGACTTGGCACAGGGCTGAGCATTGAACTCCAGGTGCCCTCCTGGAAGCTGGCAGTAGGGGGAGCATTAGCGTGCTGGGCATCTTTTTGGGCCCATTCCCCACCCATGACCATTTTCCACTCCCTCCCTGGTTTGCCTCACCCCGTATCCACACCAAACAATAAACAATCCGTCTAATTTGTTGCATTTCACGCAATTTTGCATTTGGAGGCAGGCGAGTTACCGTCCCTATGGACCATGAGATCATGTCCCGCCTCATGTTTTCGACTGATAAAAGCAACTCAGCCGCCACGTAAGATGAGGGAGAGGATGAGGTAGAGGTGCGTGCTTTATGTTGTGAAAAACGCTCCACCATTTTGGTTGTGGTAAGTGCAAGGAGCACTGTTGTGCTGATTGTATTGACGCCCACGATTGTGGGAATAACACTGTTTGTTAGGCACATGAGAAGTGACATGCATTGACGTGGAATTCAGCTATTTCACCTTCTGCAGCATGCTTTGTAGGGCAGGTTTGCAGTCCACGCTGGTCTACTTGTGGGACTTCTCCAGGTGATGGTAAATATGGGTCAAAGTTGATAGTTAATACAAAAGTAGCGTGACGGGCGCGCGCCGGGCAAACTCTCCCCTGTAGGTCTGGCGGTGGGTGATAGATTTGTCGATTGCAGAAAAAAGGGACCTGCCAAGTGACACTGCAGCGCACTGCATTCCAGGGACACACCTGTACGACCGGGGTGACCTCACAACTACTCCCTCTCGCCTGCGTGAGGCTTGGGGAGAGGCCGCAGGTAGGGCGGGTGACATGGTGACCACTGTTGGGACACAGCCACACTCATGGGCTACAGCCAGTCATTGACAAAGAGTTTGCAGCATCCTTCAGGTAATGTTGCTCTGTGCATTTATTTTGATCGTGCGTCTGCAGCACCCCCTCTTCCACACGCCACAGCCCCAAAATCTACGAAACCTCGGATCAGGAAGTGGGTGGCGCAGCCTCAGCGAGGCAGCAGTAATCAGTAGTGCGTGAATCCCTCCCTCCCTCAGTGCCATGACTTGGTCGTGCCATGCATTGGTCCAGCCCAGCGGTATCCTGGTGAGCTGCAATTCCGTGCCATCATTGCCCTTTCATCCTTGTCTGCTCCCTACTGACAGACAGGAGGGGGGCTGCACCATTCAGGCATTGCACGTAGGTGATCGTTGTACTGGTGCCATTGCACACCCATCGCCTGCAAACACGACTGGAACGAGGATGGGATGGGATTTCCCACCCCCAGGCCCACACCTGCCCACACAAACATCCCCTCTGAATTTGGGAAGATTTCTGTGCTGCCTTCAGTGCAGGTCCATTCATACCAATAGTTTCTGCACCTTTGACATGACACCAACAGAACTGTGGAAGAAATAGTTGGAGGGGTTGGGACTGACCCAACCTTATCCCTTGATATCCCAGTCAGCACCTCTGAACCTTGCTGAGCACTTATGGCAACACCCCCCCTCTCCCTGGTCCCTGTTTATGGCTTTATGGAGCTGTGACCTGCTTGTTTGGGCTGAAGCTCTCTGAGCTTGGGCTAGGTTTCAGGATTCAAAAGGGAGTTACCCATAGCATCCCGGTTCCATGCACAGTGGCGTGCACACACTGCTGGTTATCTTCCCTTTTTTGCACTGGGTGTTGTGCGTCTGCGCACTGCTAACAGGCTGGCAATGCCGCATGGCACTGCGGGTTCCCGCCTGCGATGCTCTGGCATGGAGGAAGCAGGGAAGGGTCTGTGCATTTGTTGGTGTATTTCATGATATTTCTGATGTGTGGCTCCTGCAAAGTATGATGAGACGTGGTGGTGAGGGTGAGGTGCGGTGTGTTGCTGCCAAAGTGAGGTTGCATGACGTTAGATGGGGTGTGAGATGCATGTAGCGTGGTGTTGTGTGCTGTGCTAAACCCTTGTTCTGTGGGGTCGTGATTGCTCTTGACGTGTGCCACCTTAATGCATGCCCAAATCAAAACGAGGTTGAGCACCATTTGTTGTGTTTTCAGTACTGTTTATGTTGGGGAACAATGGTCACACCTGTTGTGGATACAGTGGTGCATTGGACACCGCAATTAAGGTTACGGAAATCAACATTGAACACTGCAGTGCTTGTGGTCAGGGAGTGCGAGCTGTGGGCAACAGTAGCGATGCCATATTGACCCAGTCTCCTCTCTGGTGAAGATAATCCCCCCCCCCCCCCACGTCCAAGCACCACCCTTGTCCAAACACCACTACCCGTGAAACCGTCATTTTTTGCACCATGTCCTACTTTGCCTATTCAAACTCCCCCCCCACCTTGTCCAAGCACCCCTACCCGGTGAAACGGTCAATTTTTGTGCCTTTGGCGGTGCTTGGACAAGGGGGGGGCGGGGGATGCAAAAAGGTACCTATTCCGCCTTTTGTTGGTGCGTACAACCCCCCCCCCCCTTTTATACTAAAAGAACACCCAGGGGGGTTTTTGGTATAAAAGGGGGGGTTTGGGGCAGGGGGTTTTTAGTAATTTTTTTTTGTTTTTTGGTTTTTACTACATTTAGGGGGTTTGTTTTGTACATTTCGGGGGTTTTTTTGCGCATTTCGGGGTGTCTTTTAGTACATTTCCGGGGGTTTTATAGTACGTTTTGGTTTATTTTAAGTACATTTTAGGGGGGGGTTTAGTGCATTTTGGGGGGTCCAAGGGTCCGCCAAGGATTTTATGACCAGAGTTAGCCATTTGGTTTAGGAATTAGGCTGGTCCCAGAATAAACAGGCCAGACTGTGCAGGCTGTACAGTATTGGAAAGGCCAAGAGCCTTTGGGCAGGCAAGGGGTGGCTCGGGTGGCTCTGGCGCCCCATCGCTGCTAGCCCCAGCCCTATCGTTGTTAGGTCACAACTGCGCGTAGCAGCGAGGGCGTATTTGATCAGTGAAATCCCTACTGCTTTTCTTCGCCTTGCAGTGACTGATTTGGCCGACTGGTTTGCGTGGTGCACGACACAGAAGCTCACTACATTCACAAAACTAGGCTGCAAAGAACAATTCAACAACATCAGTCCACAGGATGTGTATGAGGAAATGCAAGAGGCCTCAGAATGGTTAACAAAAAAGCGGAGATGGCACACCAACTAATGATGCGGGAGGCACAGGATATGCGCAACAATGGGTGTCAAAGTGTTCTCGGAGACCGACCCTATGACGGTATTTGGTATAAGACGGTGGGCAAATGGCTGCATTACATGGAGAAGACATACCAGGAGTGTCAGCATGAGGTGGACTTATCATATCATATCCTAGGTCTACGGCACGCACTTATACAAAAGGGTTTGCAACGGCGTGAAAAGTACCACACAACACGGCCTGCTCACCGCCACAGGCCAAACGGACGTGTACTACTAGGGGGATGACGGGGCGAATGAGAGTATCACCAAACTCACCAATGCACGTCCCTGAAGCAAAGAAACCTTGTCATAGGTGAGAAGACAAGGGCAAAACATGAGTCACGGCGACCCTATGTCGCTCTACACGTATAGTCAAGGTAGGAATACAAGTTGCTCCTTCTTTGTCATCCTTGATCCTTATCCTTGACAGGAGAAGACGCTATGGTATGTTCTGAGAGTGTACTCAGATCCCGAGATTGACTTGTTCGGCTTCGTAAAAAAAATGCGCACGCTGCTGCCACACTAACTTTACACAAGGGACCCACAAACGCCCCACAAATACCACATTAACATCCCATGAACGCCAAGCTAGTGCCATGCAGGTGCCATGCAAAAACCACAACACCACCACACTATCGCCGCGCCAACTGCATGCTAAAGGTGTGCCAACACCACGCTAACACCACACAAACACTACCCCAGCGCGAGGCAGATGCCATGTAAATGCCACCCCAACGCCATGCTAATGCGACACAAACGCCGGTCCAACGCCACACTGATGCCACCCCAATGCCGTAGTAATACCACGCTAACACCGCACTAACACCACACTCAGGCCATGCTAACACGGTGCCAATGCTATGCAATCACCATGCAAACACCATGCTAATGCTACGCCATTACCGTGGTAACACCACACAAGTGTTTCTCGAACACTACACAAACACACATGAACACCAGGCTATCTTGTGGAGTGAGTTTTGTTGGAAAAGAAATGAGACACCGAGAAAACGTACAAACACAGAGCCCCCTTGCCTCCGGCCCTGTACGATCCCCACAACAGCCCCCTAGCACAGGCAGACTTTGGGTAGCAGAGTATGGAAAGTAGGATTCCTATGGTACAAGTGTCCCAGATGTGCAAAAACGAACGACAGGGACTCGGTGCGCATCAAAAAGTTCGACATTGTGATTTAAGAAATTGTGTCTTCTTTTGTTTTTAAAGGGTAAATACATCAATCATACACTATTTAGCATTGTTTATATGAGCCACACCCCACATTTCTCCCCGTTCGCCCCTTGGCCCCACGTGCACACTTCTTCCAAAGTTGTTTTGTTGGCCGGTCCACAGTGCAATAGGTGCTCAGTGCTGCCGTTCACTGTTCACCAAATCAAACGCCCGACGCACCTTCGCAACAAAGGCACCCCTATCAGCTCATATGATGGCCATTTATTCGTGCATACAGGTGATTTGTCTATGGGGTCCTTCTTTCATTCTTGATTTCCGTTATGCCGGTGCTGTTCGAACCATCCATCCAGGCATTCTGTGGCCGGGCCTTGGGATGGCTCTCCTGACATTCAGCATGCTGTGCATCTTGATGTTTTTCGAGCGGGCCAGGGCATACTCTGCCAACTTGCTAATATTTGACACATGTCTACTAACGTGCCAAATTGCACATCGCTTGGACACACTTACAACCATTGCTACGGCCTTCGTGACGACGCCATGGCCAACAGCATTGCCGCCAATCGAATCTTTCACGCCGATCGATATGTTGGGCCAAACGCTGCAAGACCTCTTAGGTGCATTTTATGTTACTCTCAGGCTACTGCTCAACACTCTGTAATGCTCTTTTGCGTGCCGCACTGGGATTATCCTCAGTATTATCTGTACTGTGGCTCATCTGCTGGTCTTCACCGTTGGCCCAGCCTTGTCGGCAAATACATTTGGCTCGGTCTCATACACTTTGATGTCCACACTCCTTGCCGCTTTGAGTCTCTTTCCCACGAGCGTCATCCTGACATTGCAGTCCAACAAAATCGAACACCAGCGGCAGGTTTTGCAAGAAACTGAGCAGTGTGCACTTGCATATCAAAGGGCGGTGCGAAAGGTGGACAATGTGCTCAACCACATCCTAAAAAACAACGTCATTAACGTCAAAACATGCATTGAGCAAAATTTCAATGAGAAGCCGCAGATCGTCCCGGAACATGCCCCGGACCTCCTCTTGAGAAGTATGTGGTAGTGCTACGGGAGGCAGTGCTACGCATTGTCACCGGAAGCTACGCGAAAGCCGTGCGCAACATTGCTTTGCGCCAGCTCTTGGTATTCCTGCAGGTTGTGTGCTTTCTTCGAGTCACGGCGTCCTCATGTCCACCGCGCAGTAAGCTGATTGGCAGCGATCAGCAAGTAATAGGCCTGGTGCAGGTCATAGTCGGAGGATTGGAGGTAGGGCTCATGGGTAACCGCCTTATTGTCCAACACAATTGTGTCCCCTGGCCAAGCCAAAGTGGCGGCAATGCACACCCCGTACATCTCTACCATGTATTTTGTTTGTGGGCCGGGCATACGAGATTTGATGTGCATCTTTCCATTGACCCCAGTTCCTGCTCGTTCTTCAAAGAGGCTACAATCGTTGTACCCGGTGGTCTCGCTTGGGGACCCCGTTTGGTGCACTTGTGGCGGTTGCGCGATGTGTTTGTCTCAAGTGATGAAAAGCCCGCCTTCGGCTGGAGGGAGCATAGGCACCGTTTGGGGACGAGGCCGTCGTAGCGTGCGTCGTCTCAGTCTTCATCATCATCTGTTTCTGTTTGGTTTGTGCGATTGTGCATGCTGCATATTGACATGGGTTGACATGAACACACTAGTTTCGAAAAAAAAAGAAAACGAACACCCAAGTGCGTTTATGTTTATTGCCCGACTGTGTTCGTCTCGTCCGTGTTTGTTTTGGGGGTGTTTTTTCCGCAAAAAACGAAACTGCTATCCGGTTACTGGAATGTGGTATAGAGCAAAATGAGCCACCCTTCCTGCATCTTTGCTGTTATGTTAATGACATGTATGCATTGCCAATTATTAACGCTGCTGGTGATCACATGCACAATGATGTTGTGGAAACATTTTTTTGAACTTGTCACTTTCGGCTCTCATATGGTACTTCTACATGCGGCAACAGACAAAGGCCCACCCTATACAGTAAGATAAACATTGTGCCTCTTGCAAATGTACCACGTCTCAAACATTGCGTTACTTGTGCATAAGAGCTCAAAATTGTGGGACATACATGATCATTGGTCCTTCAATTGTCCCGCTCAAAATAAATTATCAATTCCCCTAGTGAACAGCTACTCTTCCAACGGTGTCTAACATGTACACATACACTTGCAGCTAGAGATTACATCTCCTTTTCATCGTCTCCTTGTGCTAAACTCTCTCAAACAGGCCTCTTCACACACATTGTTGCATTTTTTATCAACATTGTCCTCCTTCCAAAGAATTTTTCTTTTTCTTCAAAAGTGGTTCCCTTTTTTTCAAAAGCGGTTCCCCTTTTTCCAAAAGCGGTTCTCTTTTTTCAAAAAGCGGCGGGTGAAGAGACCAGGGGGGATTAGCGCACGCTCGCTCTGTTTACTGGTTTCTTTTTTGTCAAGGTGCAGACTGCTGGCGATGAATGCTTCATGTTATGTCTCCCTTCGTCTCCAAGGCTGACGAGCCCCTCCCCATGCCCCTTCCCAGCCTTCCCTCTCCCCTGCCCACCCACAAGACCCACCCCTGGATTATTGAACATAGTTGGGGGCAGGGATTTGCAGTGCAACACCCCCCCCCCCCCCTCCAAGTGCTGGAAATGTCACTGGATAATCGAACAGGCTGGGTGAAGGTGGGATGCCTGAGCAATCCCCAGAGTCCAGTGTACCATAGTCAACACTCCATCCCAATCTGCACCTCTCACATTCCCCTCGTTCTGTCGTCCGGTATCCTCCGTATCTCTCTTTCCCACACCTCCTCTCTCCTGGGCTGTCATGGGACCCCAACACTGACTCTGACCCTACCCTAGGTTTAGAGCTAGGGTTAGGGTCACCGAGCTGGTGGAACCAGTCTTGGTTTTATAACCCTTTTTAGGGTCTAGGGTGGACCTACCAGGTTTAGCAGCAGCAGCAGCAGCAGCAGCAGCAGCAGCAGCAAGCAGCAAGCAGCAAGCAGCAAGCAGCACGCGCGAAATGGGTAAAAATCAGACCTCCGTCGTGGTGCTTCGGATTCGGCTGAAATTTTGGTGGATGATACCTATGGGTGTGAGGGACAACCACACAAAGTATGAGCCAGAAACTCAACGGTGGCGGCCGGGAACAGGATTCGCAAGTGGCGGACCTCAGTTTCAAAAGCTGCAGTTTAGGGCCAAAAACAGCCATTTTTGGGCCAAAAAAGCCCTGGAACACATTCAAAACGGCCAAACGAAGAAAAATGGTGGGTACACTACACATGCGGCTTGACTTCCCCGTGTCAACGAGCTCTTTGCGGCCCTCTAACTCCATGATATGTCCCGGAAACGGCCCAAAAAAGGGCCCCAGAAGCTTCAAATGCCGACAGCCACAAACCAAGAATAGGCCATATCTTTGGCTACATGGCTCAAAATGCGATTCCGAGGGCACCTACTCCACCCGCAACCCCCCACTTTTTGTGGTTTCCACCCCTCAGAATTGCCCAAACGGACGCCTAGACCCCAATAACTAGGCCCACTAGGCTGCGGCAAGCTGCAAGCCCAAGCCCAAACAGGTGGGTGCCCAAATGGGTCACCACGGTCCAGTAGGGGCAAAAAGATGACTTTTTTCAAAAATGATCCTAGACCATGTGTGACGCTAAAACAAGTGTTTTTGGACCGTTTTGGGCTTGTGGTGGCCCATTTTGGTCCTCCGAAAATCCCAAAATGCCTTGAAAATGGGCTGTTTTGGGACCAAAAATGGGTCAAAAGTGGGTCAAAAACACATTTTTCCAAACCTCATCCTGGACCATTTGGGGTGCACAAATGGGTAACATGAGCCCATTTTGAGCCCATTTTGGGGCATTTTGGCCCTCAGAAGTCCAAAAAGCCTTGAAAGTGGGCCTCGTGGTGATGGGGTTCACTTGCAAGCTGATTTCACTTTGTCAAGAGCCATCAATGTGTGAATCATTCTTGATGTCCCTCACCAGTCATTGCTGATGTTCCCTCCCCCACCAGCTCGGTCCCAATATTCAGTCTTGATTAGGGCTAGGGTCACCGAGCTGGTGGAACCAGTCTTGGTTTTATAACCCTTTTTAGGGTCTAGGGTGGACCTACCAGGTTTAGCAGCAAGCAAGCAAGCAAGCAGCAAGCAGCACGCGCGAAATGGCTAAAAATCAGAACTCCGTCGTGGTGCTTCAGATTCGGCTGAAATTTTGGTGGATGATACCTATGGGTGTGAAGCACAATCACACAAAGTTTGAGCAAGAAACTCAACGGTGGCGGCCGGAAACGGGATTCGCAAGTGGCGGGCCTCAGTTTCAAAAACTGCAGTTTAGGGCCAAAAACAGCCATTTTTGGGCCAAAAAAGCCCCGGAACACATTCAAAACGGCCAAACGAAGAAAAATGGTGGGTACACTACACATGCGGCTTGACTTCCCCGTGTCAACGAGCTCTTTGCGGCCCTCTAACTCCATGATATGTCCCGGAAACGGCCCAAAAAGGCCCCCAAAGCTCCAAATGCCGACAGCCACAAACCAAGAATAGGCCATATCTTTGGCTACATGGCTCAAAATGCGATTCCGAGGGCACCTACTCCACCCGCAACCCCCCACTTTTTGTGGTTTCCACCCCTCAGAATTGCCCAAACGGACGCCTAGACCCCAATACCTAGGCCCACTAGGCTGCGGCAAGCTGCAAGCTCAAGCCCAAACAGGTGGGTGCCCAAATGGGTCAACAGGGTCCAGTAGGGGCAAAAAGATGACTTTTCTCAAAAATGATCCTAGACCATGTGTGACGCTAAAACAAGTGTTTTTGGACCGTTTTGAGCTTGTGGTGGCCCATTTTGGTCCTCCGAAAATCCCAAAATGCCTTGAAAATGGGCTGTTTTGGGACAAAAATGGGTCAAAAATGGGTCAAAAACGCATTTTTCCAAACCTCATCCTAGACCATTTGGGGTGCACAAACGGGTGAAATGAGCCCATTTTAAGCCCATTTTGGGGCATTTTGGCCCCTCAGAAGTCCAAAATGCCTTGAAAGTGGGCCTCGTGGTGATGGGGTTCACTTGCAAGCTGATTTCACTTTGTCAAGAGCCATCAATGTGTGAATCATTCTTGATGTCCCTCACCAATCATAGCTGATGTTCCCTCCCCCACCAGCTCGGTCCCAATATTCAGTCTTGATTAGGGTGAGGGGTAGGGGTAGGGGTAGGACTAGGCTTAGGGTTGGGGTGGGCGTTAGGGTCAGGGTTGGGTTGAAGGATAGTATTGGGGTGCAAAGTGGACAAAATTTCCTTCAGGCGCCTTTGGTGCCCGTGGAACGTCAAGCGCCTTCGGCACCCATGCCTGAGGCTGGCAGCTTTGACAACTAACTGTTGGCTGGAGGCCCCCGAGGGGGGGCGGAGTAGAGGGGGGTAGTTGGCGTCCTATGACCCGCAGAGTCGCACCCTCGTGGTAAAGTTCTTTTGCAGTTGGTGTCGCAGAAAAAAAGAAGCTGAGTCTCCTGAACGCGAACATGAGACCGGTGCTCCACCTCTTGCGGCTGAAGACGACGCTGGTCCTGCTGCTGCTGCGTTTGGCTGATGTTGCAAATGCTGGGGACGATGTTCCTGAGAATGCTGTTGCTGATGACGGATGTTCACCATTGTTCACAGCTGGAGGCCGACGATGCGGACCACTGTACGTCTGCCGCCGAGCCTCGTAATGGCTCCGATGGCGTCGCTGTGTCCACAGCAAGGCAAGCGGCATGGGACTACCACATTGGAATGAGGTGCATCTGCGTCGGCTTCATGGCTTCCTCTGCAGTTTCCGGGGCACTGCTTTCCACGGCACATGGAGTGCCGTGTGTGGCATGGGTTTCGGGTGCTGCCAACATTTGGACCCCAGAATCACAGCGCCATGCGCTGAAGCGATCAGCCCCCGTACACTGTGTGCCCATCGGCACTGCGCAGACCACAGCAAAGAGACTGAAATGGACGTGATGGAACGTGATAGTAGCAAACTAATGGCGGACGGGCGTGTTCAGCGGCAATGGTCCCTTGCGCCCGTTGGCGGTCCCGCGCCCACGCACACCAGACGCGGCGCAGCGACTCCCTTCGGTGCGCATCACTTCGGCCCGAAGAGCCATGAGCCACGGATGACAGTGCCACGCGGCCCTGCGCACGCGCGCCGCGACCACGTCAGTGTCCGCGCATCGACGGAGACTTGCCCACGGGCGGCTTCCGGTTGCGGAGCGGCACAAACGCAATCCGCCACAGCCCAGCGCCGGCGGTGAGCGGCCAAACCGCCGCTGCCTGCGTACCCTCCAGCTCTGCCCACCAGCCCCACGTTCCGCGGCAATCAGAGGATGTGTCCGAGGGGCGAGGGCGACGGGATCGTCCGGATTCCTCCCGGACGCAGTGCACTGCACGACGCCTCTGGCAACGAGAACCGACGCGACAGTCGCGCACTGCACCGAAATGCGTCCACATTGCGGCCTCCGGCAGCGAAAGGAAGTCGTGGATGACGTTGTAGACCAGGCCCTTGGGGTGTGTGCCATCAAGGCGGAGTGCGGATGCCGATTGACACTGCCGCGGGCGTACGTACTTGTGCACCTTCGGAGGAGGGGATGCTCCGCGCGGCTCGCCCCAACGGCCGCGTAACAGTATTTCCCTCGGTGAGAGGGGGACGGTGGTCCCTCTGCTCTTCGGGCTGCAGCCCCTTGGCGTCCCTCCCACGCCGGCGCCGGCACGCTCCACACACAAAGTCTTTCCCAAGACAGCGGAGTTCGGAGGGTGCCCACCACAGAACACTTTTGGGGGGGGCTTACCACGTCTGGCGGACTGGGGCCTCGTCAGTGGCCTCGCGGGCCTTGTGCTGCGTGACGTACGCCAGCGCCTCGTGCACCGTCGCATTCCACGTCTGCGGGTCCAACTGCACGTCGCTGAACGTGAACGTGGCCTCGCACTTGAGCGCGCGCGGCTGCGCGTACCAGAGGTACAGCGCGTCGTTGGCGTTGAGGGCGTACCACCACGACACCGTGTGGGAGCTGGCGGGGCAGTGGCAGCCCAGTTTGCGGGGGCACTTGGCGGTGCGGATGGCCGCGCTGCCGGGCCGAAGGAAGAGCCCAACGAAACCTGCGAAGAAGGGCGTTCATGGGCAGCGGAGGGGGCCCGATGCAAAGAATCGCCTGAGGCTGCGTGTCGGACGATGCCTCAAAGCCCAGGCACAACTGAAGCCCCCAAGTTTGGCTGAGGGAAAATCAAATGCGAACAAGCGGCCCTTTGTGGCCCCCCCCCCCCAGACCCCCCCCCTCCTTTCGTATGAATTCCGTACAAACAAAGCCCCAGGTGCGCGCGACAGGCCCGCGTCATGCCCCTTGGACCACCACCGCATCGCATCCCCCCCCTCCCCCCCGCCCTCGCCCACGGCGCAGTCCCCAGCGGCGGACCAGCACCTCCACTGCCCTCGGCAGGCGCCCCATTTCCCGGCGGATAACGCCGAGGGCCAGTGCACAAGGGGACACCCGTTCTGTTGGGGAGGGGCTCGTGACACCGGCACGTCCACCGTCCCGCTCCCACTCCGGCGCACGCCCCGTGTCTGAACACCGGCACACTTCAGAGGGAACCGACGGCGGCGCGGAGCACTCCAACGGGGCACAGCCCCCGCCGCTGCCGCACTGCCCCCGGGGCGTGTGACGGGGCCCCCAACGCGGCGATGGGGCGGTGGCCGCGGGGGACCGGGGGTCGGGGCGGCGGGAGGCGTCCCAGTGCCCGGCCCTAAAAGCGACGATGGCCGTCACCCTCCGGCGTCGCACTGCAGGTCTCGACGCGGAGAATCCGCGACGCACGTCGTCCGCGCGGCGCCCCCGTGCACTGGCCTATCGGCCCCGCAGAGCGTGCGCTCTCGTCAGTACACCCCCTCCGCCGGGTCCTCCGGGCGTCACTGACCTCTGTACTGAACGCGTCCCCGTCTGTACTCACCTCCGCCTCCTCCGGACTGCCCCCTTCGCTGTGCGGCGGGTCATGTGACATGTCCTTCCTCCGCCGCCCGGGGCTTGGGCAGGGCTGCGGGAGCGGCGGCGGGGGGGAGGGGGCGGTGGCACGAAATCGGAACAAAACACGCACAAACGCAAAGCAAACGGAGACGGAGAACAAAACACATGAAGCGGAACGCCCCGACGGAAATGACAACGAAAGAGCACGAGAACAAACAGCGCATTGCAAAGCGCAAGGCAACAAATCGCCGGAACACAAACCCGCAGCCGACCGACATCGCGGGGGGAGCGCCTGCGTGAGTGCTGCGATTTTTGGGGCTGTTGGCGCGCGTGCCCACCCCCCACCTCCCGTGCCCCAAACCCCCGCCCGCCCCCCCTCGCGCGCCAATCCCCGAAACTGCGGTTTCAGTGTTGTTCTGGTCCCAACAATCGCGACTTCTGGAGCCGCCTCTGAAGTCTCTTCCCTTCAAATGCGTCCCTGGGGCGCCGGGGGGTAAAAAAGCGGGTAATTCCGGTACGCACATGAACACACCGCCGAAGGGCCGTAGCGGTGTTGTCCCGCATAAGAACCGCCGCTCCCATGGGCGTTGGTTGGGAGGCCTGGAAAGAAGGGCGGGGCGGGGGGGTCTTCAGATCCAGGGCTCCGGCCCTTACCCCCCCCCCCTGTGTGACATTCCGTCTGGTTGTTGCTCCTTTACGGGGCCCTGGACGGTCACCCGTTCGTCCCTTCACATGTTGCGTCGGGTCGCTGCTTTCTGTACCCCCCCCCCCCGGCGACATGTGGTCTGTGCCCCTGGAACGGCCGGGGCCGGGGGACTGGCACGGGACCCTGGCCGGAGCCCCGGACATGTGGTGTGCACAAGTGCAGGGGCAGACCTGCGGTGCCTCCGTCGGAAATATAGAGATCCGTGGCGCTCAGCAGCCGCACTTGGTCCGTCGGGGTCAGGCCCTTCCAGGACCGCAGGATGGTCACGTTGAGGGGGTGCGTCCCGTACCGATGGCCCATTGCCTGCGGAGGACGTGCGGGCGGGACCGGGGGAAACAGGGGACCCGGAGAGCGGGGGCCGTGGGACCGGTCCGCCTTCATGAAACATCAGCGAAGGGCACGGGCGGAGGGTTCACCCCAACATCCGCAGTTGAGGGCCGGGGGGGTCCCAGAGGGAGGGAGGCTCAACAATTGTCCCGGTCTTCCGGTGGCGACATCGTGTTCTGAGCGTTTTCGACTGCACAAAAAACGACAGGTCGACTCTTCGAAAAATTCCCCCTTTTTTCTGGAAATTCACTTTGTCGGCGAAAAAACTGGTGTCCCCAGGGCCGTCCTTCAGAAGAAGGAAAACAGCCTTTGCAACGCCAACCAAACCGAACGTTCACAGGGACAGTGACTGCCTCATGGTCTACCCATCCCATTTCGGGGGCCCATGTGTTGGCAAAGTGGACATGACCCCCGCCGTCTCGGGGGTCCCAAGCGCCGAGCGCGAGGACAAGATCAGAAGAGGCGATGCGACCCTCGTCAAACGGGTCCTTGGGGGCTGTCCTTGAGGGTTGTCCTTCACAAAAGAGAACTGGCCTCTTAGGGACACCCCCGTGCGGTCCCCACGGGCGGAGGTTTGGAGGTCTGGAAAGGGGGGCCGGGGGTCCGGACCTACACACCCCCTGTGGCGGAGGGTTTCGATGAATCGGTCGTTGCGTCAAAGTGCATCCGTGTGTCAGTGCGCGTGTGCGTGGGCGCGCGCGTGTCTGTGTCGGCGTGGGTGTGCGTGTGGGCGTGTGGGTGGGCGTGTGGGTGGGTGGGTGGGTGGGTGGGTGGGTGGGTGGGTGGCCCAGGCGATCAACTCCCTTGAACCCGCGAGGTCCAGCTCCTGCCGGTGACCGCAGGCTCCACACCACAGTTCCATTTGTCCGAAGCCCCGCAGTAAAATCGCCCTCGAGCGGGGCTCATGAGGCCGACACAAGGGGGGCGGCCTGTTCGAATATTGAACCCCAACCGGGCGCGAAAACTTTGGGGGGTCTGGCGGGGGCGGGGGGGTTCTGGATCTCGAACAGGCCGCCCCCCTTGGGCCGAAGCTGTGAGTAATGGGATACCACATTGAAGAGATACGCAGGGAAGTCCGCATGGCGGTGGGCAGGGCACGGGTAAACCACACCTGGAAAGCCTCGTCCAGAACGGAGGGGTTAGAGATGCAGCCGCCCATTTTGGTGCCGTGCGATGGGCGCTTCAGGTAGACCAACACTTGCAGTGCCCGTGTGGGGTCCAGTGTCCCAGGCGGATGCCCATGCCCCCCCGCAGCACGAGGCGCAGGGAAGGGGGTGAGACCGGCGCTGCGGTACGCCGCGGCGATCATCGCGTGTAGCAGGCGCTGGGCCAAGGGGCGGGGGACATCGAAGAAGGGCAGGGCCGTGCCCACGATGACGCGATGGAAGCAGTAGACCTGCGATGAGGCGGGGTCCGGTGTGCGTGCGACAGTGCGGTCCCGTGGGCAACGGAGGGCACTGCCCTCCGCCGTAAATGGCCCACTGCCTTTGGGGACGAGACTGGGGGCTCTGACACAATTCGATCGGCAGCACAGACGGCCAGGCCCCGCCGAAGGCAGCACAGCGACCGGTCATGCCCGAGCACTGCGGCCGATCAGGGCCCGTGCGCCCCCTCAAGGGCAAGGCCAGCCCCGGACGCTGCAGTGTGGCGGGGGTGGGGGTCCGGCTGCTGCTTAGTGAGCCCCGGGGGACGGGGGGTTGTGGACGTCTCAGGGGCGGGAGATGACCCACCCACCCACTCCCCCCCCCCCCCGCCCGTATACCTATGCTCGGCTGGCCCACGTTGGCTGCAGTTCAGAGGAAGGACGCCACGCTCTTCGGGACACTTGGTGGTCCCCTATACCCCATAACGATACTATGTCTGGGAGGTGGGAGTCGTACCAGTTGTCCCTTTGCTCACAAAGTCCTGCTTGTGGCCCTTTGCATCCTTCCGATGCCGGCACCTGCAGGATTCACATACAGTCATTCTCTTGACAGTGCAGTTTGCAGAGTGCTCACAACCCCCGATGTGGGGGATGTACCACAGGGCCGTACCGTGGGGGTTCCGAATCCCTGAGAGTCACCCATCGGTGGTGTGCAGCATTTCCGAGGATTTTACCTTTTTCGGGGGAATCAGGGACATTGCTTGGCACTGTGGTCCGTGGGCAGGGCTGCCCGGTCTCTGATCCGGTGCTGAAGCTGCGGAACCTCAGAAGCCCGCCCAGGGCCACACTGCTGTACCAGGTCGCTACAACCGGGGCTGAGGGCGCTGTGTGTCTTATCATTTGTGTATGCACATGTGTGGGGGTGGGTTAGGGCTTACCTCAGGGCCAGGCATGGGCACAGGGCATCTGTTTTTTGAGGATTTCCCCCGTCACCGCCACGCCCTTCACCGTGTCAGTTTGCCTCCTGGATCCCGGCCCATTGCAGTAGACCCTCTGAGGCGTGCGGACCGCGGGCACCAGCCGCTGGTGCGGTGAACCTTCCCCCATCCCCGTCCCCTTGCGGAGACCCCCCGGGCCCTCCCGGTTTGTCCCTGGGCTTGCCCTCCTGGTCGGTGGCCGCAAGGACTGCATCTTTGGGTGATCTTTGGGGGGGGGGGGAAACCATAGGGAGCCCCAGAAAGAACGGATCTGGTTTCGGGGTGGGGGTCGGGAGGTTCACAGCCATCGACCGGGGCCGGCTGCCCCCCTGGGGCAAACAATGTGGATGGAACCTCCGGAAGACTAACATTGGGGGAACCGTTGCACTGCGCGCTACTGCTAAGCGACAGCGGAGTGTCCACAGCAAAGAGGAGCCAAATGGCTGCACAACCCTGCCCTCTCGGGGCCACAATTGCGTGCGGATTGGGGCTACACAACCTTCCAACACCACCCTTGAGGGGTCAAAACCGCATAACATCATGAGGGTAAACACGTGTGAATGGTAGTGGGCGCCCACATTACCACATTACCACTCGTGGCACAGACCACAAGTCTTTGGTTTGGCACCTGCACATAAGGTGCCCCCATTATTTAACACAGCCGTCTGCCAGGAGCTTCAGGAACCGGTTCAGCCAGAGGTGCATGACTGTGGACGTTGCTTTTTGTGTTTGGCAGTCTTGAGGACGCCTTCACTCAAGGTGAGGGAGGCCGCGTGCGCTCCCTTTGGGGATATCCCAGCAGCCCTCGACCAGTGCTCCGTAGGACAACACCATCTGACTCCTCAACCCCCATCCTCGTCTGGGATGCACCTGCGATGGAGTTCGTTGGTCGATGAGGTCGCCGTTGTAAAACATGTCCAGCCAGTCCACATTGCGGCCCAGTGCAAACGTGTCCAGGAAGAATAGCCGCATGTCGTTGAGCCTGAGGGATCCGTAGAACCGCTGCCACAACGTATACATATGCGGGAACGTGCCCTGGGCAGAAACAAGGCAGTGCGTGACACAGATGCGGCGATGTGGTGGAGGGCACAGGCCACAACCACAAAAAAGCATGTGCCGTGGCCGTATCATGCAGCAGGGGCATGACCACCGGGGCATAAGGGCACGCCGGTGGACACTGTCTGGGGAAGAGATATTTGCAGGACTCTGATTACTGCAGTGGACGATTTGAATTGCATTTTTGCCATCCGTCTTTGCCCCAACACCACCTGTGCCACACAGCAATCAAGGGAGTGTGGGGCCTCCCCAGTTGCGCCTCAAGCCCCACCCGCCCCCGTGCTACTGCAGTCGTGGGGCGGCCCGGTAGTTTGTCTTTCTGACCCGGAGGTTGCGTTGCCCTGGCCCTTATCTCCCCTGGTGGGCTGAGCGTCAGGCTCCCCAAGCCTCCCCCATCCATCTCCGCAAACCTCAAACGTATTCTCCACAACGTTTCCGTGCTTCCAGCGCCCCGTCAGGTATGTGGGCTCCCGCACGATGCGGACGGGCCGCCGCCGTTTCCGCGGGCCCTGCGCCAACCAGCCCAGCTCCGAGCAGGACACGGTGCGGGCCTGCAGCGTGCACCAGGCGGCGTTCCGGTAGTTGTTGGGGCAGGCGCTGAACACTCGAGGCAAGGCGCTGGCGCCGGGGGAGCCCACGTAGATCAGGCTGGCCTGCTTGCTGGCCCCCATGATGCAGACGTTGTGGAGCTTGCAGTGGTGGTACGTGGACTCCATGCCGGGGTAGTACTGATCCTGGCAGGGGGGCGGGGCATGAGCACAATGCGGCGGGCAATGCCTGAATTCCATCCAAACCTTGCTGCATGCCCGATCTCGTATGCAGTAGATCGGATACACATATTATCTGCCCAGCAGACACTGTGCACAATTTGTGGAAACGGGGCACAAGCCACTTCACCTGTGTGCAGTCAGAAGACACGGTGCACGTGATGTAGACACTGTGCGCATGTTGTAGGCCTGAACAGGCCACATCCAGGAGGGGGCTCCCCAAAAAGGTGGAATAGGCCCGTTCACCTGTCTGATGCGTATCATACCGCTTAGGCCAGTACTCGTTCAATCACTGCTCAAACTCCGAGGGCCGACTGACGGCAGCAAAGCGCATTTTCACTTCCAAGCGCTGCTGTTGAGCACTGGTCCACCACCAGCCCCCCCCCCCCCCAATCGATGCAAACCCAATTCCACACTGATCTTGTCGCTTGTGCTCCTTCTGCTTGGCCCCCCTTTTGTTGTGCAATGGCGTGCAGCACTTTTCCCATGGGGCGCCCTCCGGCTTGGGTTTCCGCATGGTAATGCAGCCCCCCCCCCGTGAACACCAGAATGCCACGCACCCAAAGCTGTCTGAAACGCCCCCCCCCCTTCCTTTAGTGCGGCATTGCCCTGCCAGGGGCCCCTGTGGATTCTCCCCTCTGCAGCAAGCATCGCAGTGGGAATCTGCAGCTCACCCAGAAGCAGCAGATTCACCCCCCCCCCCCCCTCCAAAAAAGAGGCCTGGTCCATTGCAGCCATGCCGTACCCAAACAAATAGATCCAATCGCCCCCACCCCCTGAGCCAGCGAAACCAAACTTCCAGAAAACGGACCCACACACGCCCGAGGGCTGTCCTTCAGGGAAAAAAGGGCTTGTAACGCCAACAGAAATGAATGTTCACGGGGCAGCTCTCTGCTTCAAGGTCAAGATATGGACAAGACACAAGACCACAGAAGCATTAGTGAACAATGTTGGCGGTTGGCGGTTGGTGGCAGTTGGTGGTGGGTGGTCCCTAGGGGCTGTCCGTAACAAAAAAAAATGGAGTTCTTAATGCCAGCCCTTACAAGCCCCGGCTTGTGCACGAGGTCCTGGTGGGCCTGTCAAAAGCCTGCAGCCTGCGGTCGAGCCACGAGCAACACAGTGCCCTCATGTCGCCCCCCCTCAGCCCCGCGATGTGCCCTGGTCCCTCTCGCCACACACCTGCAGTGGACTGCGGTGCACAAAGCACTCGCCCCACGTGCCATTGCTGAAATCCGCTCCAGACTCACTTGCATCCTCCGACGGCAGCCAGCACCCGGAGTGCGGCGACGGGTCCTCCGCGCGGACCCCCCGCTGGGGGGTTTGAGCGAGGAGCAGGAGGAGGAGTCCCGCCCGAGACATACGGTGCCGCCAGTTTGGCGGGCAGGAGCGTGGCACAGATCGATGTGTCACATGGCTGTGGGGCTGCGACAGCACGAAAGATGGCGATGCGCCGGGAAAGGGGATGTCGGCACGAAAACAGTGCCCCCCCCCCCCCCCCCGCCCGCCCGAGTGGTGCTGAGTTTAGAGGTGCCACATTCTCCCATGACGTGCATTTTTTTGTGACATAGCAGTATGCGCTACATATAGCCCATAGTATACCCATAGCCCAGAGTAACTATGGTGGTGTTCTACACTACATGACCATGAAGGTCGGATCATGCAGCGGAGCACAACCCCAAAAAAAACAATATGACTTCACATGGCAGTGCTTTGCCGATGCATAATACCTTACACAAGGAAAATCGAGGTAACATAAAAAGTGACCTCTTCTTATCAGGCCCATAGAAGCATGAGCTCCTTCGTAGCCCCTCATGGGAGGCAGCTCACTCACATGGCTCATCAATGAATGACTTTGTTGGCACGGAAATCATGTCATTGTTGCCCAATGACTTGGTGCAACACACACAGGGGATCATACTATTACAAGGGAGGCGGCTGCGTCATGGCATTCCTCATCCGCAATTGCTGTTACCGTGAACGCCTCTGTCTCGTCCAAATACAACTGCCAAATTGCAAAGAAGGTTTACCTTGTTGCAGGCGTGATGCAATTACCAAAATGTATCAACATGTGGTTCTGTAATGTGGATTGCACGTTGTGTGCACGATGCACTGTGGGGCAAACATTCGAGTGTTGAACAGTGGAGTCTGTCCACATCATTTGTGGCAAAAAGTTGTTACGCCAAAAACGGCGTGTTTTACATCGGACAGTCCATGCAAACTTCTTGATGTCCAATGCAAATTGCTGTCCCATTGTCCCCCCCCCCCCCCCCGCCCCTCCACCTCTGTGGCTGCTGTGGGATCCGGTCCAAGCCAGTGACACAACCCAGGCGGATGATCCGGAACCACAGTACCCAAACTTTCGCAGGCAGTGGACTCAGACCAATTAGCCCACACAGGGTATTTAGAAACGACCTCCAGGGGGCATTGGGTGGGATGCGGTCAGAAAGGCCACCACACACCCTGCGTACCGAGAGGGTCCACTGCTCACTGCCCCCGTTTTGGCAGTGGGCAGAGGGAAGCCACTGCCCGCTGCACCCCTGCAGTGTGGCAGTGTCCTGAAGGATGTCACTTCAGCACCGCGGCGCCCGGGACCAGCCGTTGGCCCCAGCTGCCCACACCCCTTCCTTTGCCCTCAGTTCTGTAAAGCCAGGTTCCCAGAGCAATTCGGTGTAGTCCATCTCTCCAGATCTTCGCCGCTGCATGCCCCGCTTTGCTGCCCTTCTGTGTCGGACTGACACATACGTCGTGTGCACGTGCGTTGGAACAGACGCAGCAGTTGCTCGGAAACGCCCTGCCGGTGACCAGGCACTACTACAACCCGTGACGCTGGGCCCGGAAGTCATAGGACACCACATGCATTAGGCACACCGCGTGAAAGGCTCGCCTCCGTTGCTCTCCCTCCGGGGCTGCCGCAAGGCTTATGGAAGTGACCGGGGGGGGGGTGTGGGGGCTTCCTGTTGCCTGGGGGGCAGCGCCGCCAGGGATAATTGCCTGGAGAGGTTCGCATCAGAGTTGGAGCTAGTGCCCTGGCAAACCATACGTGAACCGACGCGAGCCCATCCCTCTGCCGGACGCCGCCGGACGTGAACCCCCCCCCCCCACCTTGCTGGACACTGCCGGACGCGAACCATGTCAAAAAGTCGGGCACCCGCGACCGGTTACTGCTCACTACAGGGGGGGGGGGTGATGAGGAGCAGAAAAGTCACAAGGGGAAGCGTTACATGCCAATGTTCGTTTGCCGGACGCCGCCGGACGCCAAAGAAAATTTTGTCGGACACCAGACCCAACTCTGGTTCGCATAGTGCACCTGCCCACTCACAGGGGACAGGCCCGCCCGGAACAGCCGCGCCAGGAATCCTCAACACGCCACAAATTGCCGAATGTGGCTTGGGCAAGCCCAGACCTGCCCCACCGCAAGAACAGAGAAGCCATCGAGCGTGACCACAGCAGGGCAAATGCATTCTCGGGACTGTGGGTGCGCAGTCCCGTTGGAGTCCGTGCCCCCGATTGCCTGCCTGCCTGCCTCAGGGGGTGAATGGTAAAGCGGGCGTCCTCATTCTCAGCGACACCAGAGTCATTCAAGATTAGGATCAGGGTCCAACATTTGCTGAAGATCGGTGTCCGGAGGGGACTTCGGCGCACACTCTCGATCACCGCGCGGGTGGGAGGTGCAGTGCAAGCTCCTGGAGACGGCAGAGCCACAACCCTCGGATGAGGCACCAAGATCCATGTCAAGGGTAGGGCACGTGAGACGACAGGCTGCGGCAGCATCGGGTGCCGGGTTTGAGACAGCTGTTGTTCCTGGGAGAGGGTTAAGATCAGGGCGACGGTCCAAACAAGGGGTTGCAGCAGCAGCAACTCCAGCAACACCGTCCGGGTGAGTGGGAGGTGCAGGCCGTGGGCTAGGGCTGAGAGCAGTGGCAGCCCCACGGGAACAAGCAGCATCAGGGGAAGGGTGGGCAGGGTCAGGGTTTGTGGCAGCGCCAGGGCTGGGGCAAGCAGCCTGCGGATCCGCATCAGGGGTTGGGGTGTAGTCGCGGACCCCATCAGAACGGGGGCTGAGAGCGGCATCAAAGACGTCGCTCGAAGCCGGACCGGCCACGCCCCCCCCCTCCGCAAAGGCCTGCCGGAGGTACTCCGCGACCGCGCTCGTGTACGCCCGGTGCCGCGTGCGGACGGTCAGACACCATTCGGGCGTCGGCGCCCCGCCCGATCCCGCCCCCTGCGGCCCCGCCACCGCCCGCAGCAGCGCCACGTGCTCAGCGCCCCCGCAGCGCAGGCGGGCCCCGAACACACAAAGGCGGTCCACAATGCCCACGCTTGCGAAGTGGCCCGTGCCGGTGATCGCCGCCACCACGTCCGAGGGCCCGGACCGGGCCTCCGGGGGCGTCCACTGCAGCCGCGTCTCGTGCGTGTGGCGCTCCCAGAGGCCGCTGACCGCCTCAGGGGCGAGGGGTGCAGGCCGCAGCAGGTCCACCGTGTCGACGGCGATGGCTAGCGCCAGCACCGCGCCGGTCATGCCCCCGTACGTGACCTGCCCCAGCAGCCGGGGCCCGAACTTGATGGTCTGCGGGACCAGCTCGCAGTCCACCGTCACGACGTCTCCGGGGCGCACCACCGGAAACGTGAGCCCGTGGCCCCCAGGGCGCGGGGAGACGGGGGGCACGGAGCGGAGGGTCAGGGTCGTGTTCGTCGGCGGCTGGAGCTGGACGCAGACTTGGGGCGTGGGGTCGTGGGCGGCGGTCAGGAGCAGCCGCACCACCAGCGCTCCCTCGCGGTGGACCTTCTGGGACTTCACCGTGAGGCCCGCGTCGCACGCCACCGCACACTCGGGGCTCGGGGAGGGGACTGCCGGGGGTTGGGGACCAGGCAGGCCTTCCGACTCTGCCCCTGCCCCTGCGTCTTCCCCTGCCCCGGCCCCGGTACGTGCCGCCGTCTTAGCCCTTGCCCCTGCTCCCTGTCCTTGACCCCGCGCCTGTGGCTGTGGCTGTGGCTGTGGCTGTGGCTGTGGCTGTGGCTGTGGCTGTGGCTGTGGCTGTGGCTGTGGCTGTGGCTGTGGCTGTGGCTGTGCGCGGGCCTGTCCCCGAACACGCCCCACCGGCGGGGCCTGTGCTGCAGGAGCCGGGGCTTCTTCTGAGGCGTGGCTCAGCGCAGACAATAGCACATCCAACTCCATCTTATTCCTCCGGCGCAGAGACCGCTGCTGCGGCGGCGGGGCCGCGTGCCCAGCCACCCCCTCACGATGCGGGGCGGCGCCGGCCGGTCCCTGGGGTCCGCACCCCAGTGCACTGTGCTGTGCCGGGCCCGCATCACCCAACGCACTCTCCGGCTCGTCCGGGGGCTGCGCCCCCTCTGGGGCCGGCCCCGGGCGTGTCAAAGGGGGGCCCTTCCGATCCTTCGGGACGTGACCGCCCATCCGCCGCCCCGACAGCGGCCGCTCCCCGTCCCCACAACCCGACGGACTCTCCGGCGCTGCGTCGGTGCCCGGCGGCTCCCGCACGCCGTCGTCGTGGGACGTCCACGTCAGCAGCTCGGGAACGTCCGCCCTGACGGCCTCGGGGCCGTTGTTCTGCCGATACTTGTCCAAGCGGTCCCGCCGCTTCGCCTCCACCCACTGCGCCCTCTCAGCCGGCGACTTGTACGGCGCGTACCCCTTCGCAATGTACTCCTGCACCATCGGGCCCAGAAAGCCCAGGCCGGCGTCGACCTCCACCCGCTGCGGCCGGGACACGGCGGCCAAGACGTCTTGGCGCGCCCGTGGCTCGGGAGCCCCCGGACGCTCTGCACCATCGTCCCGGTGCCCACGGCGGTCCCCGTCCGCGAGCAGACCCGAGAACACTCTGCTGAGGTCCTGCAGGCGGGGGCTTGGGGATGCCAGGCACTGCCCCAGCATCCGGTCCAGCTCCCCCCTCAGGTATGGGGACAGCCGGTCAACGCAGGCCGCAGTCAACTTCAGGAGGGCCATCAGGATCCAGCACCGCGTGTCCACTGCCTCGCAGGCCGCTTGCATCAGCTCCAGCAGCCGATCGATCAGCTCCAGAGGGTCGCGCTCGGGGGCGCCTGGGAGACCGTTTTCGCCGAGGACCCAAGCCACGACCTTCTGCATGCTGTCGGGCAGCGGCCTGGACACGCAAAATGATGGACCGCGCGCACTTTCGGTAAGGGAGGGGGTATGGGCGCCTGTTTCCTGCAGAAAGGCGGCTAATGGCGTTGAACATGTCTTGTGTTTGACGTTCCAACTGACGAGATGTTGGCATTCAATCTGTGTCTGATTTTGACCAGTGCTCGTTTGTCACGCCAGGTGTGTGTGTGTGTGTGTGTGTGTATGTGTGTGTGTGTATGTGTGTGTGTGTGTGTCTGCGTGTGCGTGTGCGTGTGCGTGTGCGTGTAGGTCTTGGAAAATCCTGTGCGCCTCTCCCTGCAGAAAAGCGCCTACTGGCGTTGGACATGCGTTGTCTTGTTTGAAGACCAGCTGACGAGGAATTGACATCCGGACTTGGCGTTGTGCTCGTCTGTTTGTTGACAACCATGTGTGTGTGTGTTTGTGTGATAACCGGGGGAAATCGGCAAAGACTGGTACCACAGACGTGCATCGTCAGGGGCTGACGTGGGTGGATGGGAATGGGGTAAGCTGGGCAGCCATGCTGCAATAGTTTTGCGAGCATTGCCTGCCTGACAGTGCCGTACTCATGTGCTTTCTCAGGCCTGGACTGCAGAAGTACGGCTGCTGTTAATCACCGGCTTGTTCCACTCGCAGAAAGGCGCCTGGTGCTGCGTTTGCCCATATCTTTGTTTTGACGCTGCACCTGACGAGAATTGAGCACTCAGCTCCATCATAAAAGTGCCTGTTTGTCTCGTCATACATGCGCGTGCGTGCATGTGAGCGTTTGTGGGTGGGTGGGTGGGTGCATGGAATGGTGTGTGTGTATGGCCGTGACACACATACACACTAAACAAACGCCTGATTAGCGAAAAGAAAGATATCGGTGGTATCCGCTTTTAAAATGCGCAGCAGCATCCCTGAACCGTTCAATGCCTTGTACCTGAGTGGTGCAAGCAGTCTGCACTGCCCCCCCCCCCCCACCCCCCACACACACCCACCCACCCACACGCCCGCACACCTACACATGCACTCCCCCCCCCCCAACACACACATACTAGTGTGCACACACACAGGCAGTTGTGGACAGGGATATCCCTGCTTATGGCTGTGCGTGCGCATTACATCTGCTGCGCAACAGGATTCCCTGGTGCTGCAGAAGATGGTGTAGCTAGCAACAGCTCAAGCTGAAAACTAATGTCCTCATTTTTTCAAACTCTTATGAATACTGGTTTTGGTGTGATTGGTGGCAAAGCTCTCACGGTGACATACTCGTACAGCGCTGTGCTTGTACCACCACATGGTAATTCCAAATTATTTCTCAAGATTTCTAAACACTGGAAGTGGCCATCGGAGGTTCTAGCTTGATCTGTGCCCTGCTCAACAAAGCAAGCAGCACTTGCTGAACCCGCCCCCCAATCTCCAAGCCAATCAAATTATCTAAAGGAGAACCGTGTTGCGTCCATTGGTGTTGGATGCCTCCATCCAACCACACACGCACGCACGCAGGCACGCACGCACGCAGGCACGCAGGCACGCGCGCGCGCACACACACACACACACACACACACACACACACACACACACACACACACACACACACACACACACACACACACACACACACACACACACACACACACCAAAGGCCGGGTCAACCTACTCACTCACTCTCAGACTCATGTCAGCCACTGGGACCTGTGGGTGTCCAAGAGATCACAGTAGGATTGCACGCAATGCGCCCGAAACTCCAGATCGGCAAGACCATCGATACCGGCACTTTGCCCGATGACACGGATCACATGGCGCACGCTGTCCTCCTTGAAATGGCTGCCCCCGATGGCCATGGCCGTGTTCATGGTGGTAATGTACCACTTTTTGGAGAGCGCAAACTGGTCGGCCAAGCGCATAATGTGTCCCACAGCCACTGCCTTCGGGGCCCCATCCAGCATCCGCCCCAAAAACTGGACCAAGTGGTGGACTATCATGTCCACATTGGACTCTGTTGCCAGCACAGGGATTAGTGCCAGAGTGGCCGACTGGATTACACAGTCCTCCGCCTCCAATCCATCCAGAATCACCTGCAACGCCGCCCGAAAAGAGCAGCGGGGGGGGGAAGCTTGGCGTCCGACAAATCAGCGCGGCCGTTGACGCACGGTGCAGGCACGTTGCGCCTGCACAACACTCAGGAACCCTCTCAATACCGCGAAGGAGACTTCTGGAATACGGCGACCAGTATGGCCACCATCCTCAATGGCGGGGTAGGGAGCTACTTCATCGTTGGCATCATTGACACTCTATGTGGATCATGCGCTATCACGGATGACAACCTTTCTGCACTCAACAACACACAGACACACACACACACACACACACACACACACACACACACACACACACACACACATCCGGCAACAATGCCATGCTCAACCCCATGTTCATGCTGTGCTGCCCCTGTCCGTTTGGATGTTGCAGGGCCTTCCCATATCATGCTCACCAAGCCCAAAAATAAAATAAAATAAAATAAAACAAAATAAAATAAGGGGACCCCCCCGGCTCAAAATAAAATGGCGCATGCCCCAACCACCCACTCGGCTGTCTTTGTGCCACTGTGACCGGCACTGAGTTGAGCGAGGTGCTGCAACATGGATCAGGTTGCCTTTATCATTGTGAGGTCTGTGACGCAACTGAGGGTAGGTATTGGACAGCGCCCACAGAAACCCTGAATCGTCAGAGCAGCACCCAAAAGTAGCGCTGATGCGAACAGTGCAGGAAGATTTCTATAAATTTGGTACAAAAGACAAGCATGACGAGGCCTGTTATGGTACCAAAAAATAAGACATCTCAGAGCCATCACACAATGTACTCAGGAAAATTGTGCAACAAAACGCACACAACTTCATGACACCGGATGCGGCACAACGCATACGGGAACGTGATACGATCAGCCGAAAGGTCCAGGCGGAACAGTGTGTGTGAGACAGCTGCACCCACACACACATGCACCCCCCCACCCCCCCACCCACACTCACCCACACACGCACAGGCCCCAACCACAGCCAGAGAGATCTGAGGA
The DNA here is from genome assembly GCA_964036045.1 of Eutreptiella sp. 'Long Island Sound 2002'. Taxonomy (NCBI): domain Eukaryota; phylum Euglenozoa; class Euglenophyceae; order Eutreptiales; family Eutreptiaceae; genus Eutreptiella; species Eutreptiella sp. 'Long Island Sound 2002'. The sequence goes on from OZ038392.1 coordinate 37,142,307, forward strand.
TCCCGAAATGAACACCTGCTCATATTCTCCAGCGCGTTGCGGCTCCACCTGCATCACGAGGCCCAACGCGGTCAGCCCCAAACACCTGACGTTGGGCTGCTCGTCGTACAAGAACCGCGCCACACGCTCGCAGACACCGTCCATCAGCTCCATCGTGCGGTCGATCTGGACGATGGTGCTGATGCACTCGTACGTCACGGCGTGGGCAATGGTCACGGTGGAGTCACAGCGCTGCAGCACCTTCTTGAGCACCTCCCAGACCTGGGCACTCGTGGCCTCGTCGCCGCGGCACAGTACTCCCAGCACGCGCAGCAGTTTGACTTGCAGCCACGGGGCAGGCACGTGGTGGTAGTCGAAGTCGGGATGCAGCTTGTGCTCGATGACCTGCCACAAAAGTGGGGCCAGCGAACAAAAGGGAGCAGGATTTGTGGTTGGACGGAGTTGCGAAATTTGCGGAAAATGTGCGGAAATTCGCGGCCCTCGCGAACCACTAAGAAATGGGGAGGAGTGTCTCGCGAGTGTTGACAAGTGCCATGCGAGTGCACTCGCGTGTTTTATAATTCCCTCTCAGTATAAGGCAACAGTGTAGGGGTTGCTCTAGGAGAGGAAATCAAAGTCATAACCCCTGCCGTCTCGGGGTCCCCACATGGGGGAAGAGGTGGCCCAATGGTAGTAGCCCAGTGGCACCATCATGGCCCAGAGGGCTCTTCGGTGTGTGTGTGGGGCGGGGGGGGGGGGGGGTCTGTGTCCTTGGGTTGGCTGAGCCAGGACTCCTGGGGGCCAGGACTTGTCATACTGCACCTGCAAAGTCTCTTCTTAAACCGGCCCTGCCGCTTGTCACGGGTGGTGTCAGTTGTGGCTGGTCACTGTAGGCCCAGAATGCACAGTATAGAGGGTGTACAGCACAAAATAAACGTAAAAAATACATAAAATAAATAAAATTTAAAACAAATAAACAAAACATAAAACAAAATGAACAGAGCACTGCAGAATGGACTGTCCAATAGAGAATGTGTACGCTACATTTTTGGTGTGTCGATCTCCTCAGTCATAAGGTGTGGGTGCATGCAGCATCACCGGAGAACGCTGAGGGCCTGGCGCTGTGAGGGAGGCGGACCTGCCGCAGAATGCCGACAAGACTGGGCACAAACTTGCGGTACGCCTGCAGCGCCGCCGCGTCCCCCCGCGCCGGCGCCTGCCGGGCCATGTCGGTCAGCAGGTTCAGCGCGACGCCCATGACGGAGGGCTCAGGGTCGCACAGGGCCCCGTGCACGACCGACGCGAGCTGCTCTGGGGCGCAGAGATGTGGAAGGCGGCGGTAGAAGGCGTGCACGGCCACCAGGGCACGCTTGCGGACCTGGAGCGCGGGTCAGGGGCTTGGCACGGCACAGTCATGCGCTTGCGTGTCGGCGAGTGGTCCTCAGACACGAGAACTCATGCCCCGACATACCCTTCCTTGCCCGGGAACCCCGGCTTTCTGGGCCTATTCCCGGCGGGTCCGCACTATCTTCCGGGGGGGCGGGGGGGGGGGGGGGGCGTCGCTCCACAGCCCATCGGCCAAAGTAGTGACAGTGGATGCCCAGGCCTTGTGACCCGTGCTGGGGTGTTCCCACCGGGTTGTGGCCACAGAACCCCTGCCGACACGGGGTCCGCACGTTGGGGGAGAGGTGCCCCAAAGGTCCCGCTAAGTGGCACTACCGCGGCCTGGAGACCCCCCCCCCTCCGGGCCCGGGGCTGGGTTGGGTCTGAGCTTGCGCTGAAGGCGAGGGTCCCACAGCCTGTGTGCCCTTACCTGGCTGGCGCGACTGGGCGTCTGCCTCCGGTTGTCTGGTCTCACAGCCGCTCAGACTGTTGACGATCCCCGAACCCCACCAAAGCGCTGGTGGGAGTTGACGATCCCCGAACCCCACCAAAGCGCTGGTGGGAGGGAGGTACCGCTGTGCCCGTGTGTGTTGTCGTTTTGGAGGGGGCGGGCGCACCAGGTCTCACCTTCAGGAGGTGCTTGGCCTGGGGCTCCAGCAGCGGGGCCGCCCCGCCGTAATTGCCTGATGCAAGAGGTCCTCCCCCATTCCAATATCCTCGGCCACTCTCCCTGCCCCTGGTATTCCAACACACCCGCCCATTCTCCGAGAATTCAGTCTGCATAATGCAACTATGCCTCTTGGAGTGTACTACGGAGGCAATGGATTGTGGCGTGCCCTCCCATGTTTTCCCTGGCATGCCCTTGAAACTCACTGATAACCCGTGTTTCCGTACGCTCGCTCTCTGCGTTCCCAAACTGCCCTTTTTTAACAACAACAACAACGGTGACGACGACAATCCCAACCACAACCGCAACTGCGTTGTGCACAGGGGCTGGGGCACCACCTGAAGGATGACCTCCTCCGTTCCACCACTATACACCCACTGCGGAGGAGGGGCTACACCAGCCCCCTCTGTGCAGCTCTACCAGTGGGCTCTGTGCACGTACACTGGCGGCCTCTGTGCACCCATGCCACTGGGCTCTGCGTACCTTCATCAGTGGGGCTTTTTTGCGTCCACGCTGTCCATCTCTGTGCACCTACACCAGTGGTCTGTCTTCGTCAGGCACTTCCAGAGGCCAACTTGCGGTGGACCCTGCCATCAGATACAAGGCCTTATCGTTGCGATGCTGTCGCAGCACGTGCCAGTGCCCCGTGTATTCCCGGATGCCCCCGCCCACGTTTTGCTTCCCCCAGGCACGAGGCACCTCCCAACCCTTCCCGACCTTCTTCGCGCGGCGGACCTGAAAGTGGGGATGCACCGTCAGCCCAAACACCGTGTCCACGACCCCAACCGTCAGCTCCTCAACCGTCAATAACTTCGCCGTAGCACTGAGGGCAGTGCACACCTGACGAAAGCAATGAGATGAAGCGAATGCAGCGCCCGCATGAAAAGAAACCCACACGAATACGCCCTGCCACAGTCCCATGCCGATGCAGTGCCCTGCAGCTGTAGCACTCCACATGCTCAGCCCGCAAGTTCCTGTGCAAGCTGAGTGGCACACCAAACAGCAACCGCACAAATATGTGCATGCCAAAGGAGAGAGACGAGCGAACCAGAGGGAGAGAGAGCGCGCGCGCAGGGGTAGAGAGAGCGCGCGACAAACGCGTGCGTCCAGTCTTGGTTTCACAACGGTGTTCTCCAGTTCATTTGCCTCCTGCTGAGACTCCATGGCCCGGTGAGCACAACCAAGCAGGACCCAGGGCTTGTGTCACTGGGGCGTGTTGCACTGATTGCGGTGGTGGCCGTGCCCTACAGACCTCAAGGGACAGGTCCACTATGTACCACCGGCACAGAAACCACCGGTGGACGGCCGAATCTCCGGCGCCCACCGGCAGCGGCCTGCGGTCGAACGCGAACCGGGCCACTGCAGGTCGGAGGAAGAGAGGGACCCCCCAACCCGACCCGACCGCTTTCCCACCCGCACTGACTGCCCTGCTCCTCTTCTCCCCCACCGCGTGCCTGTCTCCTCCCTCTTTCCCTGCCCCTCTGCCTGAGGGTTGGAGGAAAAAAAGGTTTGCGGCGGAGGAGGGTGGGGGGCGTTGGAGCCCCTTTCCCAGACCCCCCCCCCTTCAGGGCTCTCGTCGCGCAAACCCCCGCCGGGCCGCCGGGGGAGGTTGGGGCCATGAAGCAAGGGATACCGAGCTCGCGTATACCCCCGTGTCACAGGCATATGGTCATCGCTACATCGCGGGGGAGGTTGGGGGGGGGGCGGGGGGGTTCTGAGGTACCCCAACAGGTTTGGCTCAAAACGATCCCCCACGATGCACTGATCATTCTGAGGTACGTATCGTGGGGGAATTTTTTTTTGAAAAAAAATTCATCGCTTGTGGCGCAGGTGGTGATTCATCATCAGAGGTTTCAGACCAGCCTCTTTGGACTGGCCTATCACGAGAGCCCCTTTCGCAACCCCCACCCCCCCTTTCCTTCAAAGGGCTCGAACGACCCCCCCCCCCCTCGCCCTCCCTGACCGCCTCCCTCCACCGGCCCCGGCCGCAGGGGGTCACCTCAATGAAGTTGCCGCTGTGCAAGTCCCGCTGCACCGTGGCCACCGCCAACAGCATCGTGCTGTGCCCCGGGGCCACCATCTGGACCATCCCCAGATACCCTGTCCGCTTCTCCACCAGCGACGCGGCCGCGACCAGCTTCAAGGAGCAGGTGTGCGCCGCCTCGACCCGCTGCCCCGCCATCTCGCAGAGCAGGGCCTGGACCACGCACTCCCGCATGCACGGCCAGTCCGTGTCCGGGTGCCCCAGCAGGTCCTGAGTGGCCAGCGCCTGCCGCAGGGTCAGCCGCTGCTCCTCCGCGCGGTCCTTGCAGGCGTTGAGCCGCCGGACGAACTCCACGAAGCCCGGGGACCGATGGTCCGGCGCGTGCACCACCGGCATGACATGCGGTGCGGCAGCACGAAAAAGAACCTGCGAATGTGACGGGGGGTCTTTGAAAATACAAAACTCGAGGCCTTGTGGCTCATAATGAAGGGGAAAGGACCGGCGGCGGGCACAGTGACAGCAACGAGCCGACCGAATACGGGCCAGGTCGCACATCACATGTCTGCACTGCACACATTTCCAGTGCTCTTGGTGGCTTAGCCCAAACGTTGCAGGGTTTCGTTGCCAAAGGGCTGCCATCCGGACTTGTCCCCCAAAGCATGGTGACCATGCTGTGCTGCAGATTCCTCGCGGGGTGTGCTCATGGTGTTGTTTTTCTGCAATCTCATTCTCATTAGCCATGTGTGTACTGGGATGGGCGCTCATTTTCAACCATGAGGAATTCAGCGAATCGCTCGGCTCCAACCAGGATGTTGCATTGGATGCCTCCCCAAATTGTTGAGCCACTCGGCTCCAGTACTGAATGCTGACTGAAATTTGTGACTATCACTATCGCTTTGTCTAGTTATGGGCGGGGTTCAAGCCTCCTGTGCCTTACTCCTGCAGTCCGGGGCAGAACATTCTGTGCAGGGTTCGTTATCGACACTGCTCTAGTCAGGGCGGTCCTTACTGGAAAAAAAAAAGGGTTCCGGAACCAGTTTTCCCAAAAAGCCCGCGGACACTCCATGTGCTCAACCATGGTTGGTGGTGGTTGGCGGTTGGCGGTTGGCGGCGGTTGGCGGTTGGCAGTTGGCAACTAGCGGTTGGTGGCGGTTGGTGGTGGTTGGCGGCGGTTGGTGGTTGGTGATTGGTGGTTGGTGGCGGTTGGCAGTGGTTGGCAGTTGGCGGTTGGTCGCCGCTGGCGATTGGCGGTGGTTGGTGGAGGTTGGTGGTTGGCGGCTGGTGGCGGTTGGTGGTTGATGGGAGTTGGCGGTTGGCGGTTGGTGGTCCCTTGGGGCGGTCCTTAAGGGCGGTCCTTAGCAAAAAAAAAAAAATCTGGTCCCTTAAGGACCGTCCTGGCTCTAGTCACCCCATTAGGCCCCAGGTGAACGTGCAATCCCTTGGCTCAGTCTGCAGCAGTCTGTACCAACATCTCACACATCGCCACCATGGGCTCACTGCCATTGGTATAGGGTACCACCCCCCCCCTACATCACAGGCATATGTGATTAGGATGATTTCGCCCTTAGAGCAGGGTACTCCCAGGCAATTGGTTGAAGAAACCTTCTTTTTCAATTCCTAGAAACAGGCCTTTTCCTTGGCGGTCCACCGCTCACTGTTTGAAACAAAAAAGAGTACACCAGAGCCCCCCTGCAGACCAAACAAGGCAATCTTCACCAACAACCCTTGCTGAGGTTGCAGTCCATCCTAGCCTTCCTGGACCATTGCCTGTGGTCCAGCTACTGCGCACTTGGCTTTCCAAACCGTGTTCACTATCACAGAGTACGTTGCATTTATTTTGTGAGTGGCTCTTAAAAAATTGACCAACCAGTCTACATAGAAAATGTGTGAGGTGGTCCAGTTCTAGTGTTTGACCTACCTAGCACAGCAATTTCTGCTTGTGCCGATAGCTGATTCATGCATATTCCCTCCAATACTAACATGTTTGCACGTTCATTGCCCACAGCTTGCATGTGCGTTGGCATGTGCACCCATCGAATGTCTCTGCTTGGCTAGGGGTATTCCCAGGGGGCGTTTCTGCACAGCAAGCGCACAGCGCCTAGTAAGGTAGGTTTCCTGTGACCACCCTGCAAACCACCCACCACTCGGGAAGCATACTTCTGCAGGGCAAAAACTGCAGATTTAGCAATCTGGCATTTTCAGTGTGAAACATGGTTTTATCTGAGTGTTTGGACTGAGCACTCCTATGTACGGGAACACAGTAGGTCACCTTGGCCATCAGGGGGAACGGGTCCAAAATAGCCAACTTTTCGCACAGTCCACGGCGCCCCCCTTAGGCACTGCCAAAATATTTCGGAGACACATCTGGTTCTAAGAACAACTTCTCACACTCCAATCGATAATCTTCGCTCACCTTTACAAACCAGGATCCCATTCAGGGCCCAAATGAACGTGGGTCCACGCGCAACCATCATTGTGGACATCAATGCGACGATGGCCATCACCCAAATCAAATCTCGCAGTACCCTGTCAGCACACACCCATTGTGACTTGGACAAAGGCAGGGGAGCATGTGGGTACCCGCACACCCCGCTAGGCACCCTAGGATGACCCAATGGAACTTCCTATTCCTCTCAGGAAAGCGTCACGGGGCACCGCAGGAGCTACCCTCTCCAAGTGCTCTCTAACACTCGGCCGAATCGATTCCCACGGCACCAACCCTCCGCAGCAATAATCAGAACCACTCGTCATTGTCCACTGATCCAAATCCTTCCTCTGGGATCGAATCAAAGAAAAAGTGAGCCCCTTCTTGTGTGCAACCATGGGGCAGCAGTTTGTAAATCGCATGAGTGTTGATGACTGCCTCTGCGGGTGGGTGCTTCTACAAAATAATAACAGACAACGTGCCACAAGCAACCAAAGAAGTCTGCAAATCTGCAAACAAGCACGAGTCAGTCGGGTTTGTCGATCTTTCCTCCTGATCACCAAACAACTGTTGTCCACAGCGAAAAAGAGGTATGCAACAAAGCATACGCAAACTTCCTCAACCTGTTTGGAGGATGGAAGCGTATTGCGAGGACCACCACTCTGCATATGCCACTCGTTCTGGTGGATTCACGCAGCAACAAACATTAATCTGTTGCGGTTGGCATGCAACAGGGACTTACTGCGAAATGCATTGAGGCTACAGGCAATAAGCGCCGACCAATTCACAGTCACGTGGCGGGGAGTCCAGCCACACGAAATTGTGCTGATACCGAGGACCAATACAACAAAGAAACGGGGGGGGGGTTCAGGAAAAAGGGGGCGTTCAGCTGAGAATCTGTGGAACAAAGCAGCATCGGCATGAACTCTGAGGAAACCACATACCCATGATAACTCCAGACAACGAGCTAGGCTTTGAGGAACCCTTGCCTGTATGGTCACAAAATATGCCACCTTCTGGGGTTGCAAATGCAAGACGAAGAATAACTACAAAATATCGCAAAGCGGAGGGACCAAGCTGATTTAAATCGGGCGATATACTATATGAACTTCTTGCAGCCATACAGCAGAATACTTTGCACCATACAGCAGAGCTTAGCCCATTGGTCGTAGAACATCCTTTTCACAGATGACAACCTGAAAACTCCTGACACCAACCTTCAACCAATGACTGGGCTTGTGCTGTGATGCTAGCTAGATTACTGCCAGCGTGCAACATTCAAAAACAAGGGTGCGCTACCGGCATGCTCAGGTACATGGGTTAGCATTAAGGCACCACACGCAGGCACTACCAATCCAGGCCTAGGTAGCCCAGGCCATCGAAGACACTGGGGAAAGAATGGAGCCTGCACTGGCGGGTCCGCACAAATGACATGGGCCCTCCCAAAACAACGCACACCATGATCCGTGTAGGAGCAAATGACGGCCAGACCCAACCCAAGTGTGGGCTGTATCTTGGACCATGACTCGATAACACTAATACTGCCTGCACCACCCACCTCGGGGGGGCAGGGGAGGCCACAACACCCACTCCGGGGTTGGGTGGCAAAGGCGTCCAGCTTAACGCAGCTTCCGACCCAGTTTGCACGAAGTGCAACGCAGTTGAGCAATGCAAGGCAGTTCAATCGATGCATGAAATTTAGTACGCAGTGCGACAAACACAACGTTGCTGTGGTCGTCATGCATTGCCCTTTGCGTGTGGAAGGTCTAGCACCTCATGCTTTGCTCCTGTGGATGTTTCCGAATCCAGGATTGCCCACCGGACGCGCACCAAATGCGTCTCTGTGCATGCTGTGCCGAGCCAGCATTGTGCGCACTGCATACCCACCATGGGCTTGTCTGTGGTAGCCATGCCAACATGAGCAATGGTATGGAGCAGTGCTGAGGCGATCTCAGCCAAATTCACCTGCCACCAGCCACTGCTCGTATCAGATGGCTCAGGCTTGTGGGCCCCCTGTGGTAAACTTCTTCCCCATCTTTCACACTGTGGACATCAAATGTCTTTCTTCTGTGGTCGTCGATAGTACCGCGGACACCCAATTCCTGTCCTGTGTGGTTGTCGTTGGTATCACTAGTGCTGCAGAGGGCTGTGCACCTTGTTGTCCAGAAAATTGCGATTTCATTGTGCTTGAGACATGCGGCAGAGCCGACAAATGAAGCCTCACTATGACAAACGTGAGATGCCACATGCAACGCTCTGTTGCCCTATCTCCCCTGTGCACCCCCGTATCAACATTCTGCGTTCCCACCTCTCTCAGCCCCCCTCCCCTCCGACATCCTGGTACCCGCGCTCTTGATCTCTGTTCGCATCTCCGATCTTAAGGGTTAGCTGGGTTCGGTTGGAAAGGAGGCTCTCAGCGTCAAACCCTTTCGTACAAAAAGGACTCTGCCCAGCCCACCACTGCTTTATGGAACGCCTGTGGTGCGCAACAAGCACACCACAGGTGCGCTATGGACACTGCAGGATTAGGGACTCTGGCACTCTGCAGGAAATCTGCATTATATGTGTGGAACAACAAACGTTAGCAAAAAACATCGGGCAATTTCTGGGCCTTGAGGCACAATTGGCGGTGTCCGCCATCCCGACACACCGCTCAGGGCGTGCCAGATTCATGAGCATCTCAGTACTCTGCCGATGGTGATCATAAGTTTGGGGGTACTTCTGATTTTGTCCCCGCGCTGGGTGCTGGGGACCCCCAAGACGGCAGGGGTCATGAAGCCACTTCGATTTCCTCCCCTGTTCAATTCGACCAAGGCCTAACAGGGGGGGCGCAGCCTTACGACCCCTTGGCCGAGCCGGCCCCATGATGACCGTTCTCGTTGGCCCTTGCGCCCCGACGTCTGTCGTGCACAACAGGACCCGCCTCCTCAGGGACGCCCGGGGCCAGCACCGCACGGAAGGGGCTTCTGTGCCAACGTTTCACGAGAGAGCGCCAATCGGTGGCCGGGTTCGAGAAAAAGGGGGGGCGGGTCCAGCCTCACCCCACCTTCGCCCCGTCACCGAGAAGAGCCTTGACGACTTGCGTCCCTCGACGACTGCACAGGCCCTGTCACCGACCTGCCTCGGGTGGGCGCCACCCTCGTCAGAGAACACGCCTCTGGGCGCCACGCACCATGTCTCATCGACCCGCGATGGCGCCACGTGACGTCCCCATACTTTAGAAAATGGTGGTGCGGCCCATGGGAGGGTGGAGGTGCAGCCAACACACCCGCCCATCAACACAGCGACCCGTAGGCACGCGGGAGAGCACTGAGGGATCAAACAGAATGCGCAGACTAGTGCGAGACAGTACTACGCTACACGCAACATGGGGACAACGACCCATCGGATGCTGGGGCACCATGGACACACACCCACACACATGTCACATGCATGGGCACAGATGCAATGGGGCACACACCCATCACGTGCGTTGGGCACACACGCCCATCAGATGCACGGGCACGAGGCTGCACTCGGGGGTGGTCGTCGATCGCCCGGGTGGTGAACCGACGGCACGTGCTGCTCAATGGCCGGCAGTTTGGCCGGCAGCTGGTAGCCCTTCTCTGGCGGACCAACACTGCCATGAGGAGGCGTAGCGAAATCGACGATCTGACAGCGGCCGGTTCTGGGGTTCTGGTGCTGAACGCATCACATATCGTCCGGTGGACAGGGGCAACACTGCGTACATCGTCCCCAAGGCTCAAAGCACGTCAAGTGGCCTCAAGCCTTCGCTTAGCGCTGCTCATTCCCGAGTTCGGGGAAAAGGGGGGGCGAGTGGGTGGGTGGGTCCTTGAGAAATGAACCCCTTCCCTTCACGTGGGCCATGAGTGGGCTGGGGAGCTGTCTCACGCCATGGCTTTCGAAATCACTGGTTTATGTGCACCTCTGCATCTGATGGGCGTGTGTGCCTGCACGGAGCGTCTGTTATGGCATAGGGCACACCCTGTGGCCAGAGGCATCCCCTCCCCACCAACAGGACGCACCCATCACGCAACTCACCCCGTGTGTAGTACCCCCGCGTACATCGGGCCCTGGGCGATCCTGACCAAGGCACCAGCGAGCCTGCGCCAATTCGCATCAGACGGATGGCCGGTGGCTGGTCGGGGCCTCGCATGACCGTCTCAGGTTTTGGGGTTGGAGCGGGAGCCCGGGGAGGGGGGGGGCTTCAGGAATTGTCGCATGGGGGATAACAAGGGAGATGACGAAGCACTGCTGTGCGGTGGCCTCCATAGCAGCCTCCTGCTTGACGTCTCGAAGGCCCGGGTGGTGGCCTCGTCTGCCAATTCAAAAACCCCACGTCTCCGGGGAACTTCTGATGAAGGATCATGGCAAAGCCCTGACAAACAGAACGGAGTCAGGGTGGCAGGCATTGGTGTGCAGCATTCACCAGTCGCATGGGGTTGTGGACGCGGACCTGCACAAAACGGCTCCACTGAGGCAGTACCCCCCCCCCAAAAAAAATCGGCGAAGAAACCTCAAGATATTGGCGGAACGTGTTGGCGAGCCCATTCCCGGGCAAAAAGCTCACCTGTTGTCTGCACTCGGCCACACCTAGTGCTCGGCCACAGCCCCTGAAAACACTTTGTTTCTGGTTGTTGTGCACTTGGAGTCATTTGCAAATCCATTGTACGCGCAAACCATAGGGAAAACACTCCCTCCCTCCCTCCCTCCCTCCCTCCCTCCCACGGGGGGGGGGCAACTACAACCGGTCCTGATGCGACCCACCCCCCCAACTATCTTTCAAAACTTGGGGGGGGGGGGGGGGGGGGGGGGGGGGGGTCCAGCCGGGGGTCGGGGGGGGGGAGGTCCAGCCGGGGGTCGGGGGGGGGGGGGTCTGGCCGGGGGTCGGGGGGGGTCTGGCCGGGGGTCGGGGGGGGGGGTCTGGCCGGGGGTCGGGGGGTGTCCAGCCAGGGGTGAGGGGGGGGGGGTTAGGGTTAGGGTTCAGGTTAGGGTTAGGGTTAGCCCTAGGGTTAGGGTTAGGGTCACCGAGCTGGTGGAACCAGTCTTGGTTTTATAACCCTTTTTAGTGTCTAGGGTGGACCTACTAGGTTTAGCAGCAGCAGCAGCAGCAGCAGCAAGCAAGCAGCAGCAGCAAGCAAGCAAGCAGCACGCGCGAAATGGGTAAAAATCAGAATTCTGTCGTGGTGCTTCAAATTTGGCTGAAATTTTGGTGGATGATACCTATGGGTGTGAAGTACAGTCACACAAAGTTTGAGCCAGAAACTCAACGGTGGCGGCCGGGAACGGGATTCCCAAGTCGCGGACCTCAATTTCAAAAACTGTAGTTTAGGGCCAAAAATAGGCAATTTTGGACTAAAAAAGCCCTGGAACACATTCAAAACGGCCAAACGAAGGGAAACGGTGGGTACACTGCACGTGCGGCTTGACTTCCCCGTGTCAACGAGCTCTTTGCGGCCCTCTGACTCCATGATATGTCCCCGAAACGGCCCAAAACGGCCGCCAGAAGCTCCAAATGCCGACAGCCACAAACCAAGAACAGGCCATATCTTTGGCTACATGGCTCAAAATGCGATTCCGAGGGCACCTACTCCACCAACAACCCCCCACTTTTTGTGGTTTCCACCCCTCAGAATTGCCCAAACGGACGCCTAGACCCCAATACCTAGGCCCACTAGGCTGCGGCAAGCTGCAAGCTCAAGCCCAAACAGGTGGGTGCCCAAATGGGTCAATAGGGTCCAGTAGGGGCAAAAAGATGACTTTTCTAAAAAATGGTCCTAGACCATGTGCAACGCTAAAACAAGTGTTTTTGGACCGTTTTGAGCTTGTGGCGGCACAGTTTGGTCCTCCGAAAATCCCAAAATGCCTTGACAGTGGGCTGTGTTGTGACCAAAAATGGGTCAAAAATGGCTCAAAACGCATTTTTCCAAACCTCATCCTAGACCATTTGGGGTGCACCAACGGGTGAAATGAGCCCATTTTGAGCCCATTTTGGGGCATTTTGGCCCCTTAGAAGTCCAAAAAGCCTTCAAAGTGGGCCTTGTGGTGATGGGGTTCACTTGCAGGCTGATTTCACTTTGTCAAGAGCCAACAATGTGTGAATCATTCTTGATGTCCCTCACTAGTCATAGCTGATGTTCCCTCCCCCACCAGCTCGGTCCCAATATTCAGTCTTGATTAGGGTTAGGGTCACCGAGCTGGTGGAACCAGTCTTGGTTTTATAACCCTTTTTAGGGTCTAGGGTGGACCTACTAGGTTTAGCAGCAAGCAAGCAAGCAAGCAAGCAGCAAGCAGCACGCGCGAAATGGCTAAAAATCAAAACTCCGTCGTGGTGCTTCGGATTCGGCTGAAATTTTGGTGGATGATACCTATGGGTGTGAAGTACAATCACACAAAGTTTGAGCAAGAAACTCAACGGTGGCGGCCAGGAACGGGATTCGCAAGTGGCGGACCTCAGTTTCAAAAACTGCAATTTAGGGCCAAAAACAGCCATTTTTGGGCCAAAAAAGCCCTGGAACCCATTCAAAACGGCCAAACGAAGGGAAACGGTGGGTACACTCCACGTGCGGCTTGACTTTCCCGTCTCAACGAGCTCTTTGCGGCCCTCTAACTCCATGATATGTCCCGGAAACGGCCCAAAAAGGCCCCTGGAAGCTCCAAATGCCGACAGCCACAAACCAAGAAAAGGCCATATCTTTGGCTACATGGCTCAAAATGCAATTCCGAGGGCACCTACTCCACCCGCAACCCCCCACTTTTTGTGGTTTCCACCCTTCAGAATTGCCCAAACGGACGCCTAGACCCCAATACCTATGCCCACTAGGCTGCGGCAAGCTGCAAGCTCAAGCCCAAACAGGTGGGTGCCCAAATGGGTCACCACGGTCCAGTAGGGGCAAAAAGATGACTTTTCTCAAAAATGATCCTAGACCATGTGCGACGCTAAAACAACTGTTTTTGGACCCTTTTGAACTAGTGGCGGCACAGTTTGGTCCTCCGATAATCCCAAAATGCCTTGAAAATGGGCTGTTTTGGGACCAAAAATGGGTCAAAAATGGGTCAAAAACGCATTTTTCCAAACCTCATCCTAGACCATTTGGGGTGGACAAACGGGTAAAATGAGCCCATTTTGAGCCCATTTTGGGGCATTTTGGCCCCTCAGAAGTCCAAAAAGCCTTGAAAGTGGGCCTCGTGGTGAGGGGTTCACTTGCAAGCTGATTGCACTTTGTGAAGAGCCATCAATGTGTGAATCATTCTTGATGTCCCTCACCAGTCATAGCTGATGTTCCCTCCCCCACCAGCTCGGTCCCAATATTCAGTCTTGATTAGGGTTAGGGTTAGGGTCACCGAGCTGGTGGAACCAGTCTTGGTTTTATAACCCTTTTTAGGGTCTAGGGTGGACCTACCAGGTTTGGCAGCAGCAGCAGCAAGCAGCAAGCAGCAGCAAGCAGCACGCGCGAAATGGGGAAAAATCAGAACTCTGTCGTGGTGTTTTGGATTTGGTTGAAATTTTGGTGCATGATACCTATGGGTGTGAAGTACAATCACACAAAGTTTGAGCGAGAAACTCAACAGTGGCGGCCGGGAACGGGATTCCCAAGTCGCGGACCTCAGTTTCAAAAACTGCAGTTTAGGGCCAAAAACGGCCACTTTTGGGCCAAAAAAGCCCCGGAACACATTCAAAACGGCCAAACGAAGGGAAACGGTGGGTACACTTCACGTGCGGCTTGACTTCCTCGTGTCAACGAGCTCTTTGCGGCCCTCTAACTCCATGATATGTCCCGGAAGCGGCCCAAAAAGGCCCCCAGAAGCTCTAAATGCCAACCGCCACAAACCAAGAATAGGCCATATCTTGGGCTACATGGCTCAAAATGCGATTCCGAGGGCACCTACTCCACCCACAACCCCCCACTTTTTGTGGTTTCCACCCCTCAGAATTGCCCAAACGGACGCCTAGACCCCAATACCTAGGCCCACTAGGCTGCGGCAAGCTGCAAGCTCAAGCCCAAACAGGTGGGTGCCCAAATGGGTCAACAGGGTCCAGTCGGGGCAAAAAGATGACTTTTCTCAAAAATGATCCTAGACCATGTGCGACGCTAAAACAAGTGTTTTTGGACCGTTTTGAGCTTGTGGTGGCCCATTTTGGTCCTCCGAAAATCCCAAAATGCCTTGAAAATGGGCTGTTTTGGGACCAAAAATGGGTCAAAAATGGGTCAAAAACGCATTTTTCCAGACCTCATCCTAGACCATTTGGGGTGCACAAACGGGTGAAATGGGCCCATTTTGAGCCCATTTTGGGGTCATTTTGGCCCCTCAGAAGTCCAAAAAGCCTTGAAAGTGGGCCTCGTGGCACCCCGTAATGCGTGAAACAAGGAACATGCAACACTTGACAGGCACACAATAGCCGGATAGAGACATCAATTTTTTGGTACAGGTATGTGGCAGGAAGTACAATGCATTGTACATATGCATCGATTTGCTCATAACCAGAGAAAGAGGAACGGGATCGCGGTGAAGCGAAAGCCGAGCGCAAACGTCAACACGAAGCTTGGGGAGCACATTCATTGCGAGTGGAGTACGGGGTTAGGTTGCTCGCTTCAAGGTTAGGATGAACGTGGTCCAAAACAACACAACGTATGCAGTAAGCTAAGGGCGACGTGGGGGGCAGGAAAAAAAATTCACGCGAATTTTTTTCCAACTCACGTGGCACAAATTAATGGGATATGGCGGAATGGCACAAAGCGAAATTCAAAATACGGTTCCCAGCACAAGGCAACGGAAAGAGCTTCTGCGAGAAGGCTTTCTCCGCCATCGATGCGCACCACAACCACACGCCGGAGTGCAAATAGGGCGACGCCCCCCATAAATATGAACTTTGGCATAACCTTGGGCACTTAAACCATCCACTGGCCGAAGAAGGACGACTTCTACAACCAGCAAAAGCCAAAGAAGACCTCGTAAGTGACAAAGCACCACATCGGCACTGTAAATCATATCGTAAATGATACCGGGACCGCGGTGAAGCGGAAGCCGTTGACAAAGCAATAACAAAATGCTGAGTAGAAGAACATGCATGCAATGCAATTGTGACACACAACAGACACAAGCCACACAAAACACACAGCAACTACCTTGCAATATTTTGTCACGCAGCAACCTCCCTTATACTCATGTTGGCGCTGCAGTACCGCGACCAAACTTAATGCGGCCGCGGTCATTCAATGACATACATGCAACCATTGTTAATCTACTCTCAATCAATGACACACATGCAACCATCATTAACCTACCCGACGCACATGAGCAAATATCCGGTGGATAGGGGAACACTGAACACACAATGACACAAGGCAAACTTTTTAACTTTTTTATCCACCTATCACGCACAGGAGAAAATGTTGGAACTCATGCAATCGAAAATGAATGGGATCGCGGTGAAGCGAAAGCCATTTGCAAAAACAAAAAGGGGGAGGGGAATACAAAACGGACAGTGACATTCATGCGCTAATGGGATCGCGGTGAAGCGAAAGCCATTTGCAAGCTCAAAAGGAGGGAAGGGAAGACAAAACAGACAGTGACATTCATGCCATGGGATCGCGATGAAGCGAAAGCCATTTGCTAGTGCAAAAAAGAGGGGAGAGAAATACGGAACACACAACCACATGCATGCAACCCTCAATCGCCATCCTACATGCAACTCCCAATTGACTTTCCTCCACCCTAGCACGAACAAAAGCAAGTGTTGGAACTCATGCGGCCAAGAAATAACCGGAGGGTGGTTGGGACACGCAATGACATGCATATAACCCTCAATGTCCATCCTCTCTGCAAACCTATGCAGTCAAAAATTGAAACTCATGCAGTCAAAAATGAATGGGACTGTGGTGAGGCGAAAGCCATTTGCAAACACGAAAGGGGGGAGGGGAACCCAAAACAGACAGGGACAGTCATGCTATAATGGGATCGCGGTGAAGCGAAAGCCATTTGCAAACACGTAAAGGGGGAAGGGAATAGAGAACAGACAGTGACAGTCAAGCAATAATGGGATCGCGGTGAAGCGAAAGCCATTTGCAAACACATAAAGGGGGAGGGGAATACGAACCAGACAGTGACTTTCGTGCGATAATGGGATCGCGGTGAAGCGAAAGCCATTTGCAAACTCAAAAGAAGGGAGGGGAAGACTAAACATATAGTGACATTCATGCAATAAAGCGATCGCGGTGAAGCGAAAGCCAGTTGCCAATACAAAAAGAGGGGAGGGAATACAAAACACACAACCACATGCATGCAACCCTCAATTGCCATCCCCCAACCCCCGGTTGCAACCCCCAATTGACTTTCCTCCACCATAGTACGTACAAAAGCATAGGCACTACCCCACCAGCTCGGTCCCAATATTCAGTCTTGATTAGGGTTAGGGCTAGGGTTAGGGTCAGGGCTAGGGTTGTGGTTGCTGTTAGGGTCTGCAGCCCTCCCGTAGCCCTCCTTCAGGTCAAAATTTTTTCTTGTTGTTTTAACACAAATATGAATTCTCTACAAAATTTTGAGTATTTTGACTATAAACACATAGTATGAAAAAAAATTTTGGCGCCTTCGGCGCCGGACACTTTTCTCTAGAGACACTTGTTGGTGGCCGACCCGGCACCACTATCTTTCAAAACCCGGGGGGGGGGGGGGGGGGGCTGGGGGGGGTCGCATACAAGGACCGGGCCCGGCTGCCCCCCCGGGCTCCCTCCCTCCCTCCCTCCTTTTCATGGATGGACTCCCTGGTCAGCCTGTAAAGCGCACTGTACAATGTGTAGCTCATCCATCCATCCGTCCCTCCCTCCTCCCTCCCTCCCTCCTGCCGTCCCTCTCCCCGGTGTCACCCTCCAGAGCGGGCGTCCACAGGCTGACTGGAGGTACCCACCTCCCGTGAGCAGGCTCGGCCTCACTGTTCATCCCCGATGTCTCTTACCATTCGCGTTTGCGCCATCTCTGTTTGTGGTGTGTGCCACGTGCAGGGGCCTTTGACGCCCCCCACGTTCTGTGCAAAACATGCCAGCCTTCATCTGGACGGTCTCTGGGCGAAGGGGAGGGGGGGGGGCGAGGCTACCAGTGTAAAATGACTCAGGCACAGTCAGTGTTCATTGGCTTCACCCTGGGTGATGCAAACCAGTTGGACTCCAACTAGTTGGGACACTCCAACCCATCTCAACCAATTCCTATGAGACAGCTTAAGACGGGGTTGAGACCGAGTTGAGTTGAGACAAGATTGAGACACAGGGTTTTTTTCCATGTTGTTGTTTTTGTGATTGGCTGCAATGTGCACGAAGGCACTGTGTACAAGAGCACTGTGCTCGAGGGCACTGTGTTCACGGGCACTGTGCATGTAAGCACTGTGTGCAAGACTCTGAATGAAGGCACTGTGTACATGGGCACTGTGCATGAGAGCAACATGCGCAACGTTACTGTGCATGGGAGCACTGTGTACATTTATCATATTGATTGTGTGTCAGGATTTTTGTGCAGCTCGGAAAGGGGCCAGCTTGCGTCCCTGCCCAAGCCCCACCGCCGCCCTGCCGCATACCAACGTCGTGCTCCAATCCATCGACGTGACACACAGTGTCCACGTTGGCCCGTCGCTGTGCAAACACCACCGGGCGGCGCTTCCGATGCAACAGCAGCGACCCTGCAGAAGGCTTGATGGACAGCAGACTGTGCGCCAAGACCGAAGCCTCTACAAACGGCTGCTCCACAGACCCAAAATACTGCACGCTGTCTTCCCGGAGGTTGTGGTGCATGACCGCCTGAGGAACGGTAACGATGGGCAATGGGTCCACATTCATGTGGAAACCTGTGGCTTGTGGCATGGAAGCACAGCCTTGTCTCAGCGCAGAATCGGCCGTGTGATCATTTGTTCCCTGGAGCCTCCGTGTGGTTGCACAAGGGGGGGGGGGGCATGCGCTTGAAGGTAAGCCCCCCCCCCCCCGGGGGTAACGGTTTATTCCACCTGCTGTCTGCCCCAGCAGCCCACTAACCATTTTATAAGCGTCTGAACCTGCACCCCCAACCGCTTTCTAACTGCAATCAACCCAGATAATCAGCCTCCTGTCCCTTCAAGTGCATCCCTAGGAGGGTCGCGGGGGTTACACATGCACGCCCAAATCCCCTTGGGTATGAAAACAAGGCTAGAGGCGCGGTGATACTCCCGACTGCCCTCAGGACAATAGTGTGGGTTGGTGCAATATGGGGGCGGTATGGGTATGGGTATGGGTATGGGTATGGATGGGGTCCTTGTTCTGAGTACCCAGCGAGCCACGTGTCCCACTGTACAATGTTCTATGGTTGCCGATTCGGACTCGTGATGCACTGCACAACAGGAGAAATGGTGCGGGACCTACTCACTGTGTGAGTGAATAGTGGCGGGGAGGGCTCCACTGGCGGCCGCCAGGGTGGATGCCTTGCACAGCGGGTGATGACAGGGCTGTCCGTGTATGAGACTGGTCCCACTGTACATCCTCACATGGTGAGGCATGGCCACTACCTGGTCCAAACTCTCCTGAGCCAATGGCTGAGAGTCACAAGCCCCCTCTGGAACGGGTCCCTTGGTACCCTCTTGGAGAACGGACCTGTCTGGGTGAGCCACTGGCCACACATTCCTGGTGAGCATCCACGGGCGCTGGGCCACTCGGGACACTCTGAGGGTTGAACCACGCACGTCCACAAGACGTCTTGGGACATTGAAGGCCATGGACAATCCCTATGGGCTGTCCCACTTATACACGGTCACAATTCACTGAATTGAGACAATTCACTGAATTGAGACACTGGGCTCCTGGCCGCTCAGGCTACCTAGGGGACACCGAAGCGAAGGTGGGTTCAGCAGGAAGGATGGGCACGATGCAAAACATGGATACTAAGTACAAAAGGGGACCCTTGTGACATAGCATGGGGTTGCGCAGTGAGTGCAGGCACCCAGGAGCATGAGAGGTTGGGCTCGGGACTGAGCGCATGAGACCTACACCCTGCCGTGCATAAGCTAGGCACCCTAGGTCACCGTGACCGGCGACCCTGTATTTCTGGGCAGTGGCAGGGCTGCCCCATCTAGGTAGCACCTTCCCCAAGGGGTGGGGGCCCCTAGTGGTGGGGGCCCGTGTACTGGCCCATCTGACTCGGGCAATAAGGGGGGCAAGTGTAGAAAGGATTGTGCAGACGCTATTCCAAAGATGTGGCCTAGTCCACAATACCGGTAGCCAGGCACGGGTGTGGCCTGTAGTACGCTTGTAGTGTGGGTGCACTGCTCAATTGTCTCATCGCCTGTGGCTGTTGCATAAATGGGGTGGCCCAAAAGTGGGGGAATTCAATGCAACTGGTCCACCAGACCACCAGCCACCACAAGGAACCACCCAATGCCATGTTTCCAAGGGTTGCAGAAACAGTCTTTTAAGGTCTTGTTCGATCCCGAAAGGAAATTTGAAGGGCGCTCGCCAATTGATACCGAGCAAACTTTTAAATTTGCGAAGGCCCCATCCTTTTCATTCAATTGTCCATGCATACAAATGACACACTGCGGGCCCAGACATGAACAATTGGTCATCATCAACGATTGAATGAAATCAGTACATCCCAATTGACTTGTCCAGGTGTGCATGAAAGCAGTGGGCGCTCACAATGTTGATGACGGCCCAACATATCAAAACCAAAAACTCAGAGCTCATGACAAAGATGACGTGGCACGTGGAACGAAAAATAGGGGTGACTTGATGGGTAGAATTAATTAAATGTTAGTAATTATTCTGATTTTTGCGTCGTCCTTTTTGATTGTACGGATAGAATTTTTTTCGTAATTAATTTTTTTTGCGTGGGACTAAATTTATACGCACCACCTACCCAAGAATAAATTAGCTTTGACTTTCCTAAAGTTTGCTTGGTAGTGTGTGAAATGTGACACAGGGCCCAGGAATTTGGGACATCTGAGTGATACACATCGGTGTGGCACCGCATTTCCAGGCACCTGGGCAGTGGTGTCGCTGTTGCAGCAAAAACCACCAGGGACTCATGGGACAGGCAGTTACTGCAGTACTGCCATCGGTTGCAGCCCAATCAATGTCAAGCCAGCCTTTGGAGGTGCTTCATTTAGGGGGATGGCAGGAGCATACCCCCTCATCCAAGCCAATACTCTGTGCCACTGCAAGGGGGCAGACCCACACAGACAGTGTTCACGTCTGCTGGCCCACATTGAAGTGGGGAAATTCATCACTCAGAGTGTGGGTCAGAAGACTCTCCACAGTTGAATCCTCATTGCTAGACAGCACAGTACCACGGCCGCCATGCGCAGAAGGCTTCGTAGCATGGCATACAATGTTTTAACAACCCTCAATCCCAATGCCAGCAATCCTCTTTACCATCTCTTTACCTCATCAGGGACTGTTGCAATGCTGCCAGCGGCAAAAATCCTGATCGCCACTTCCCGTGTTACACGCTTGCTCGAGATCTATTGAGGGATCCTGGCAAATTATTTGGCAGGTGATGCTGAGTACTACAGTTCTGGGCTGCCTGCTGTGTATGGGCACGAATGGCGTGGTTGTTCTGTGGTTCCTGTGCTGACATGAAACCGTGGACAGGCATTCAGGTGTGCAGGGGTGCAGGAGCAGGCCATTGCTTACAGACCGGGGGGGGGGGGGGGGGCACGCGCATCAGAAAACTTTTCCTCAGGAGGAAACTGAAATTAAATGAAGAGGCCCGAAATTGGAGGCCAATTTTAGGAACGCAAACTTTTTTAGGTGTCTGACCCCCCCCCCCCCCGGCCACTCAGCAATCACCTGGTCCTTAGGCACCATCCAGAATCCGCCCGATTCGCCCTCCCTCAACGGATTACAAACCTGCACCAGACTGTGTGAGCCCCGTTGGCCAGGGTATGACACGTGCTCGTCCGTGACCTGCCACCGCTTCGTCCCTGGTCCTCGATGGCCCTGGGTCTTTGCAGAGTTCAAAGGAGAAAGCGGATCGGGAGTAGCGGGGCGCCAACCTGCAGTGCACAGGGGCGCGGGGATCACTAGTGCAGGTCTGATATCGGCATGTGGACTCACGGCCCTCATTGAGGGCCTTATCCCCGCCAATGGACGGGCACACCACAGGGGGGGGGGGGCCTACCTCAAATCTCTTCCCCCCTACCCCTGATAAGCAGGCATCAGCGCTCACTGCCACCAAACTTCCCAACTCACGAAACCAGATTTGGGAGTCTGGAAAAATGGGGGAAATGGGGGAAAATGGGGGAAAATGGGGGAAAATGGGGGGAGGGGGATGGAGAAAATGGAGAAAAACAGGGGGAAATGGAGGAGGTGGAGAATTGGGGGGAAAATGGGGGAAACTGGGGGGAAATGGGGATATAGTGGGCATAGCACACGGGATGTGGGTTGTGGAGGGTTGTGGCGGGATGCGATTGAGGAAAATCGGGCAAAAATGGAGAAAACCGGGAGAAAATGGGAGAGAATGGGAGAAAACGGGACGAAATACCCATTTTGGGGAGTCCCGTTTGTCCTATTTTTTCCGGAGGTCAAGGATCAGCCCCACAATTCCCTTTGTAAAAATCAGCTCACCGCAGTCATCCACGGAAAAGGACAGAAAAGGGAGAATTTGTGCCACTCACTGACACTCACCGCCACGGCGGCTAGTGCGGATGCTTGGATCAGGCAAAAATTGAGGTCATTGCTACCATAACTGTCCCCATTGACCCGCCCACTTCTCCTGTGTCACCCCCTTCCTCAACTCTACCCTCGCATGCACACAGGAGGCCTGCACTGATGGTCGATCATGCACATGTTGTGTGATCAACGTTTAACGAGTACCCACAAGTTCTCTATTCGGCCCAAATTATTAGGATCCGCTGAGGCAGGACTCCCGTGAGGCAGAGCCTTCTACTGCCGCCGCCTCATGCACAGCCGCCTGCTGTCCAGCACCCCCCCTCCCCCCCCACTCAACCGCACATCCACCCCCTTCCCCGGGCACCCCAGCCCCAACGCCAACGTAATCGATTCTCAATGCACAGAGACGCTCAGGGACAGGGCTGCGCTCGAGGGGACGGTGGAAGGGGGGCGTCAAGAGCGGCTGCAAGAGCGGGTACCGGCGGCGGCAAAGCCCGTTCAGGAGCCGTCCTGGCGGGTGCAAAACGGTCGGACGGCAAATGGGGGCGGGGCTGATAGCCATCGCCGAGCCGGGGGAGAGGGGGGGGGGAGGGGGGGGCTGCGGAGGCCCTGAACGACGGCTGCGCTGCTTGTGAACACACGCTGCAGACACAGCTTTGTGGCGCAGATGCACATGTGAATTCTGAGCGCACAAACCACCATGCGTCTCTGGGACAACGGAATGTAGGTGTGTGTGTGTGTGTGTGTGCGTGCGTGCGTGTGTGTGTGTGTGTGTGTGTGTGTGTGTGTGTGTGTGTGTGTGTGTGTGTGACCCAATCATTCAAAACATGCTCAAAGTGCGAGGTTTAACAACTAGACCCTATTTCTAAGCGACCGAACCATGGGTTCTGTTGTTCTGGCGCCCCGTCGACGGGCTACTGAAACCGGGTTGAGGGACACTGGCAAACATGCAGCATGCAACAAGAGGGGGTGGCGTGAGTGCTCCTACCGCGCCCTGCATCCCCCGCCCGCGCGCGCGTGTGTGGGGGGGGGAGGGTGGATGTCATCAAAGGAAGGGAGCGAGTCGTTTGCGTGCCAAACCCAACAACTCGATAAAGACTGCAGACCACAAATCACATGTGACATGTCAGGCCGCTGCACCAACCCCCACACGTACATGATGCCGCAAACACACCGCAAGCCCCACCCTCCCACCCATCCCACAGTGCGGCAAACACACATGTTCACCCGTGCGTCCCCGCCTCGCCTCCATCCCAGACCATGCCGAAGGTGGTGCGCGCGCGCGCGCGGGGGTGCCGGGGGATGGGGCGGCAAACACGGTGGCCCTCCCGCCCCATCGCCCCGTCCTACGACCTGGGGTGCCGCTGTGAGGGGTCCCGGGCCCGGGAGCACCTGGGTCCCCGTCAAGCCCCAGCTCCGATCGGCGCAGGCACTCGCGAAGCTTGAGCAGCTGCTGACTGTGCAGCGGCTGCAGACAGGCGTGCGCGTGCGTGTACTCGTCGTCCTCGGAGAGCAGCACGAGCGTCACCCGCGAGTGCATGTACATGTAGAGCCCGGCCGTGATCCGGGGCTCGGCCGTCAGGAGCCCGTTCGGAAGGTCCGCCAGGGGCTCGGGGCTGACGGCCGCGGAGGACCGGCGCCGCGCGGGGGTCGCGAAGGGGCTCGTGCGGGGCCCGAGGGGGCTGCTGCAGGCGCTGCTACCGTCCCGGGGCTGGGGCAGCCAGACTTTGCAGAAGTACGTGCGCTCCGTGGCCGAGTGGACGAGCACCTTTTCCCCGGGCATCCCGTCGGTGTTGCAGCCGCTGGGGGCGGGGGGCTGGATCGGGAGCGGCGAGTACACGGAGCGCCGCCGTGGCCGCAGCAGCTGCGGAGGAGATGGCAGTCGGGCGGGGGGTGATTGTGAACGGGGCAGAGCCTTGGGGCTGGGGATTGGCGGGGGGATTGGAGTGGGTCCACAGCCTTGACGGCACCTGAAGTGCCTTCCACGAAGGTACTACGGCAGACCTATCAGAGTGTCTGAAGGTCCCCCGCGCTGGACTCACACTGAACTCCCACCACTGACCCTGGGCGACCCAGACGCAGTGAAGCCCGACCAGGGCTTTTTGAGCTACCGGTGGAGGGGGAGGGGGGGTGAAATATCGGAGGATGCGGGCACTTTTTTTAGGGCAGGCACTGCTTTTGTCCTACGCCCCGCCCCCCCCGCCTGCAATGTCCCCGGCAGCACACAACGGTTCCCCCACACGGGTGGGGGAACATCAGCCAGAGTGACGCCCCCCCCCCCCCCCGTGACAGGGGAATGTTATCATGTGTGCAAACCCAACCCAGACCCAGGGGCACCCACTCACCAAAAACACAAATGGCCACAGTAACTACCCAACATCCAACTGTACACAATGCGCCAAGCCCAGAAACAGTATGACAATGTGCAACCGCCTGGAATTCGACCATGACGTCTCATCATTCGCCATTTAAGGTCATAGTACTGACCACTCGACTACCTTCAACATCCGACTATTCACTGTACCGGTGGCACATGGTCCGTACTCTGTGTTGAAAAAAAACCCCCGACCCAATGTCCCCTGACCCAATGTTGGCCTACCCCCTACCCCGGGGTAGGGGGGGGTTGGCGAAGGCACCAACAATTTCAAAAAAGGCAGGCACCCCCCGGGGGGGTGGGGTATCTGTGCTACTAAAAGAAGGCTTGAGCCTGACACATGCCCAAGGAACCTGACACGTGCCCCCACACCCACTCTCGCACACACAACCATGTCAATTCATGGACCTGACCGGGGGCACTGAGGCCCTACGCCAGGCAGTCAGTGGAGTACCAGCGCTCACCCGCGAGCAGTGGCAGCCACTGCAGGTCCCACAACGTGCCAGAGTTCACTATTGGTGGAGTGCCGGAATCCACTCATCACACATAGAAACAACAGCCTTGTACATGTGCCCGGGCAACCTTAATGGGGCTGGATAATACGAGGGCCCGCCGCATACAGTAAGGGCCTCCCACACTGAGCACTTTGAGTGCGGGGATGTGCCTCGGCAGCTCCAGAGCCGAGAGACTTCTGGCAATGTCCATCCCTTGGGACGAGAGTTGGTTGGGCACCTGTGCTCCTACTGATATTCTATCTATCGGGGTCAGCTGCCGAGGTCTCATGAATGAGGACTGTCCTTGATGCAAAAAAAAAGGGCAAAAAAAATTGCCAGACTCTATTACACCTGAAAAACAACAGCACGCACCGATCTACCAGAATTTTCTCGAGCTGGACGCAATTTCTCCCATGTTGTGAAAATCCGCCAAAACCCCATTTTCATTTTCTAGAGAATCGAAAACGTACCTGCCCCAATTTTGGAAAAATTCAGAAATGGCCATACTTGTTTTGTATACATCTGCAATGTGATGAATGAGACAACATATGACTGTACTTTCCGTGCATTGTTGTCTCCTATCGGGATACTTTCGGTCCCTTTCGGGTTTCTGTCCGCTGATCTCCAGGGGCAATAATTGCCAATTCGAAGCACCCTTATAGATTTGAATTTTCCATGTTTCATCTCTGTTTCCGTTGTGCCCAAACACACAACACAGACAGGGATGGAGGACCACCTGCAGGTCAATCTCTGACTCGGAGCTGCACATGCTGGACCCATCATCCATCACTTCTTCCACCGCGTCCCCCTCTTGCATGTCAGGGGTGCAGCACATGGCCCCCTGCTGGGCCCGCGGGCGCAGTAATGAGACCACAGGTGGCACCAGCTCGAGGGCCAAATCCCCCAGCAGCAGGAACTCGTCAAAGAAGAGGGCACCCCCGTGCCATCCTGGGCCCTTGGCGCATTGGGCGAAGCACTGCTCTGCTGCGGCCTGCAGAGCACATTGGCACAGGTCCCAGAGGCGGCTGGAGTGAGGGGGCAGGGGGATGCCCGAATACCCTGCACACAAAAGCTGCTTGGACCGGACCGCACGAAAGCCGCCGACCAGCAACCACCACTTGGTGACCCGCCAACTGCATTTGGTTCACCATCAATTGCCTTCCATACATCGCCCCATTGTAGCTGCAGAAACAGCCCCACAAAGATCATGCACGTTGTACGTGCGCCAAATGCATCAACCCGCATCATGTTCAAACTGCGCGGTTCAACATGCCTCCATTCCTAGTGAACTGCAATAGCCATGATTTCGTCATCCATGTGTGGGTCTTGCAGGAGCTCGTAGCACACTCATTCGCAGCTTCCCAACCATAGCAACACCATTCCATCCCTACCGCAGGCATCCCCGTCCAGCTCAGAGTCCACCTGTAGACAGCCCGGGCCATACACTGCACCATGCGGCCTATGGCCAGTATGTACAGTGACCCCCGACCAGCTGATAGCAGCCCGGGGTTCAAACATTTAGTATTTTCAGCGGATTGCTGTCTGCAGGCTGAGGAAGTCGGGGCTGTGCCGGGACCGATGGACCAAGCCACAGATCAGCCACAATGGACACCGGGGCTGGAGGCAGCCACCACTTTTAGGCCCAAAATACGCCTCAAAAATTTTCACACACCCTCCCACTTCCGACTCACAGTACACACCCTCTGCCGCCCGGCGTGGACCTCCCACCGGCCCATTTCCCTGGCATCCTGCCCTTGAGGGGAGAGCTGGCACACCACATGATTGCACCCATGCCACCTCCATTGCCATGTGTTGTTACTTATGAAATCTCTTGTGCGTGGCTGGATCACATGCAAACACAGCCCTGCACTGTATTGCATTACGCACGAAAACGGGGGCCATGCACACATTGGTCTGTGGCAATGCTTCTCTGGGGGCTGGTTATAGTAGGACCAGGGCATGGCATGGGAAGCACCTCCTGACAGGGGGTTGCGGGGCAGGGGGCATGGCAGTAATCTGCAGACATCGGGTGGCAGGGCAGGGCATGGCAGGCCCCCAACAGCGAGATGCAGTCCATTCCGGTAGGCACCTCCTGACACAGCCTTACTGCAGAAGCCTTGGGTGGCCTGCATGTCGTCATGGCCTTGAGTTGCCTCGCAGTGGCTCAGAAGGTCAGCCTCTCATCCCCTGGGGCCAAACTGGCACGAGTCAGGCCGTGGAACCACCAAAACAAACAAACGGGACGAGACAGCGGGTTGGCCCTTGGTACTACTGCGCTCTCAAACAGGCGGCAGGCGTTTATTGAGCTCACAGGACAGACCACGCGCGCCCCAGCGACCGCCTCCCTCGCAACACCTGCAGCTCGGCGCTCATAGGCCAGTACAGGACCGGGTGCAGGGCGCGCAGCGGGTTGGCGTTGTGCAGGCCGTCCAGCAGCAGCGAGCACAGCGCCGTCCCGATCTGCACCGCCAGCCGCCCGAACTCCTGCGGCCCGCCCTCCGGCGGGGGGCACAGCGCCTGCGTCCCGTAGAAGAAGTGCAGAGCGGCCCGCAACGCCCCGAACTGCGTCACGAGCACCGGGTCCGGGACCTCCGCGCGGGCGCCGAACACGATGTGCACGCCGCTGATGCACCCCACGACCAGGACCACGTGCTCCAGCCGCACGATGCAGGGCTCCGTGTCGTCCTGGGGGAGGGCCACAGGGAGGCGGCCGGGGCCGTCTGTGACGGACACCAGTACACACCACCGCACGGAACGGGGGCTGGCTGCCTCACACTGCCA
Source organism: Eutreptiella sp. 'Long Island Sound 2002' (assembly GCA_964036045.1). Lineage (NCBI taxonomy): Eukaryota > Euglenozoa > Euglenophyceae > Eutreptiales > Eutreptiaceae > Eutreptiella > Eutreptiella sp. 'Long Island Sound 2002'. The sequence goes on from OZ038392.1 coordinate 37,170,017, forward strand.
CAACGTGCCCCCAGACATGCCACTAGCGTCTGCCATCTCAGAAATGATCCGATGGAGCAGGGTCCTACTGAGCCACACGCTGGACGCGGCACGTTCCTACTGAGTTCTGGTGGTGCAGGGGGCGGGTATTACTGAGTAGACTTTGGTGCGGGGCCGATTGCGACTGAGAACCAGTTTCCCTGCCGGACGTCAGTGGCATGTGTGGCGCCCACTTCGCAGGGACACGGAAGTGTTGTGGAGCGCAGAGGAACACGAGCCGTGGCCGATTCACCGCCATCGTTGGCTTCAAGAAGCAAAGCGCACCTGCGAATTCGATGGCGATGTGGTGCTGCCCAGCGGCTGCACGAGCGTCGACCCATAGACCTGTAGACGTGCGCGCGGGGGGGGGGGGGGAGGGGGGGGTGCAAGGACGATGGCAGACGGCAAAGCAGAGGTATGTGGGAATGGGGAATCCGAGTGAGGGTCGTCGAGGGCTGAGGCGGTGGTGCAGGGCCGGTAAGCGTTGTAGAGGGGGGGGTCGACAGTGCGTGGGCCGGGCGCTCATGCCATACCGCAAACACCTGCTCCACCATCCCAAAAATGATGAGCCTTGTGGACCGATCGATGCAGGACGGGTAGAAGTACAGCAGGCGTTGGCTCAGGTCATCGTCACCGTAGTCCTCCGAACTGCTCCCTGCGAAGGCACGAAGACGCGTGAGGCATCAGGTGCTGCCCCAGGCCGGGGGTGGCCCTAGGGCCCTCGTTCAGAACTTCCGCAGAGCCAAAACACAAAAAGATGCTGAAGGGCCTGGACAACGGACAATGGCAAGCCCGTACTTGTACAGCGACACCACCCAACAGTAAGCCCCTTCCCCCCTTGTCGCCAGGCACCGAAATAAGATGGGGGGGGGCAGACTGTCAATGTAAAGGGGGGGTGGGGGCTCAAGACAGCCCTTGGCTAGACCCTAGATCCGTGGTCTCAATGGAAGGGGGGGGGTTTGGGAGGAGGAGGTTGACCTAAATAAGGTGAGCGAAGCGAAGGTGCAGGTGGCTGACGATTGGGGGAGGTCCCATGGAGCAGGGGGTTCAGGAGCTTGGAGGTGGAGGGGTCACTTACGTAAGATGAGGATGGTCTGTTCCCAACAGGTTTCGGTGGCAGGCGTGTATGCACATGCCCTGGGGAGGACCATACATTCGAGCAACATCCGACGGACATGCATGCACCATATGGACATGGTTGCGGCAGGCCAGTGTTGTCAAAATGTTGTTCCGGCGCCTTCGGCGTCAATGAAAACAATGGTCCCTGTCGACTGAGCCCTTTTGCCAGACCCACCCCCCTCCATTGTTTTCGGGGGCTCTATTGACCCCCACCCCCACCCCCACCCCTCTGTCGGCCCAAATTTCAGCCACCACAAAGCGAGGGTGCAGGCCGTGGGCTGGTTCCTCTTGGGGACCAGGAAACAGGGGAGCAGACCTTTTGCTGCCCCCACCCCCCCCAACAGAAATGGGGCCGGACCGAAAGCAGGCCCAGCACCCCCCCCCCCCCCCGCATGCCCACGCACCCTCACTGCAGGCCGTCACATGGTGATCGAGGTCCCTCAGGGAGCGGACTCCGGGCGACAAGTATGTTGGGATCTGGGACCCGCATGGTAACCCAGCAGGTGGTCCTCCTCTCCCACACAAGTGAACAGGTAGACCCATCCACCACCCTACCCCCCCCCCCCCCCAGCCTGCGCCCCCGACGGGAGGGGTGCACGGAGTCGGCGCCCTCAGGGCCTAAAAGTGGAGGCTGTGAAGGGCTCACAGCTTGATCGCTGTGGGTATCCCTTGAGCGGCCTGCCCAGGGAACCTCCAGGTGTGCACGTGCCCCTCCAACTTCATCACAGACGCCTAGGCCAGCACAGCCCCGTGCACTCCAGTGCAGTTGTGGGTGACCCCTGGAGGCCAGACAGCCGCCAGCCGACCCCTGCCCCCCCCCCCCTTCCTCAACGGAGAGGCCATTCGGGTGTGGTGCCCTCTGGGCCCCCTCGTCTACGCGGGCTGTAGCGCCGCAGCCAGTGCAGCCAGCACTGGTGGCACCCAGGGCAGGGAAGCACACTCTGTGCCCTGGTGCCCCTCCATCTGCCCAGGGTACGCCCTCGGCCGTGGGAGCCGGACCCAGCCCGCGAGGCAGCACCACCTGTGCCTAAGGCAGTCAAGGAGTGCGGGTCTGACCCCAGTCGTGCCACGTACCACCGCCTTCCCGTGCCAATAGGCAGTCGTGGAGTGGTTGGGTAGCATGTCCTTGTGACGTGGAGGTTGCGAGCCCAGGCCCACATCTCCCCCGGCGGGCTCAGCGTCAGGCTCTCCAGCCTCCCTGCCGGGGCCTGGAGCACCAGGCACACACTTCCCCGCGCCAACGCCGAACAACAATGGAGCAAGCAGGTGTGCCACAGCCCTCCCCCCCCCCCCTCAGACACACAAGGGCACATACACACAGGCACGGCGGCATCTCCCGCCCGCGAGCGCCACCGCGGGGTCTGGGGGCGGTCAACAGTCCGGTAGGCCTTGTGACCGGACACCCGGGTACGGCCGCCCAGTCGGGTCCCGCAGGGAAGGCGGCGCGGACCGTGGGTAGGCGACCAGGCGAGGCCTTGACCCAACCCAACCCAACCCAACCCCACCCCCACCCCACACATAGGGAAGTCGGACAGGTAAGTCCGACTTCCCTATGGACCCCCGATGGGATGGTTCGGCTTCCGCTTCGGTACGCCGCACGTGCCAGAGGCATCACATCGCACTCCTCCACAACCCTCCACGTCCCTCCCTCTCGCCAAAACCCTCACCACCCTTCACGACCCGAGGCGGTCGCACAGGCGGCAAGGCGGACGGGCGGACCTACAGAGGGCTGCTCGAAGATGAAGAAGACTTGGTCCAGGTACTCCGCCCCCGGTGCGGTCTCCTCCATCATGGCACTGGGCGGAGAGGGGCTGGTTCCGAAGAGCCGGGGGTTCTGGACCGGGGGGCCCGTGGCCCGCAGCAGCATGCTGTCCGTCATCATCAACCCAGGCGTGTGTCGCTCCAGTGCCTGTCAGTGAGAGGCACAGTCGGACACTCGCAACCGCATTGACCACAGCGGGTCCCGGTGGTCTGTACCCGACTGCCCCGACCGCAATTCCAGGAAATCCGGAGGCGTGCAGCTGTGTGAGTTCTCAAAGCGGATCACGCAATGTACGTGCCCCCCAGCGGGTGACCAAAGACCCCACCCGCCTGAATGACACCCGACTGGGGCAAGCATGAACCCGAATGGAGACACACACCAGTTCGCTGCCTGTGCAAATGGACATTCTTTGAAAGAAAAAAATTTCCAGATTTTGGACCACCTGTGGCCCCTGCAAGAAAAAATTCGGCGGCTTCGGCGCCAAAATGTACCCTTTACCACAAGAGGGACAAAAGAGTTTCGTAATCGTCATTTCGTCATCTCGGGCCGCTCAGAGCCCCTCCCCCCACCAAAATAATTCGGTCACTATTATGTCCCGGGGGAGGGGGGGGGGGCGGGGGCACAAGGCCCCGAGTTGTCCGCCTTTCTCCCTGACCCTCCCTCCTGGCGCCACACCACACTACGCCACCGCGGCAGGGAAAGGCCGAGGACCTGCATGTGCCCCTGGTCGCGCTCGGGGACCGCCTTCTCGTGGCAGGAGTCGCAAATCCTCATCGGCATCGAATCCCCGAAGATCTCGGCGTTCATGGGCATGCGCCGAGGGGCACACGGGTCACAGAACACCCGCCGACAGATGCAGCACGGGTGCTGGAACCGACCGGAGAACGGCTGTGGCACATGGGACAAGCGTCACACACAGGACACACAGGATCGGTGGGGGTGGGGCCAGGCATGCAGCTGCAGCATTAGAGAAAGAGCCGAAGGTGAGCTTAGTCGAAGAGAAAAACGCTCTTGGCCCCTCAGAATCAGCACTTTCCCTGGCTGAAAAAGGTCTTCAATGTGCTTCGTCCGTGACGGTTGGTACTCCCAGTGGTTGACCACAGAAATATTTCAGCCGACCGTCAATCACCCCTCAGTAACGACCAAAAAGGAGGGATGGGTCGGCAGGCCATTGGTGGGTGATTCAAAGCTGAAGGATTCAGGATTGACCAAGCCAAAAGGGGTTGCAGCGCGGCATGTTCGTTTGGAGAGTCGCAAACATCAGAACCGGAGAGATGGACGAAGGCCGCTGAAATGTGCGAAAGCCGGGGAAAGCATGATATTTCCGCATGTTTGACGCGTATGTTGCATAAGGGGCTCTTACCGCATGGGTCCTCCCCGGTTACTTGGTGTTTGCTTTGACACCAAACTATGCCCTGGGCTAGCGTGCCTGCCCATCTTTGGGGTGTTGGCTGATCTGACCTCCTTTCGCACCTGGAGCGTGTCCTAAGAGGTGCGAGATGTATCGTCATCACTGCTACCACCAAAATGCAAACAAGCGGACACTGTACCTGTCGACAGCGGTAGCACACGTCCGGCTGCCCCAACTGATGCTTATCGTAGCAAGTGATGCACACGCGTGAAGAGGTGAGCAGCATTCCCAGCACCTCCCACGGCGCGATCCCCGAGTTTGTGGAGCACGCGTCGCAGAAGATGCCTTTGCACATGCAGCACACGTGCGACTGCGGCGTCTCTGGGTCAGGGAAGTGCTGTTGGCAACGCATGCACATCGTGGAGCCCTCCACCGGCGGGAGGGCGTTACTGTTGGTGGTGGCGGTCAAATACCGGCTGGGGCTGCACGACAGCATTCCATCGAGCCTGCAAGCGAGGGACCAGTTGGGGGGGGCTGGGGGGGGGGGGAGAAGACGGGGGTGCGAGAAGGGCCTGGTGTCCAATGCAATCCATTTACCATCCGCTACCATCACGCTGGCACAGGGAACCGTCATAATCCGTTACAATGTGGAGTGCTCTACAGCAGTGCGTATTTTCAGGCGTCCAAAATTCAGAGATGAGAGGAGGGCAATCTGGATGCTGACCAGGTGATGAGGGCGGGCAGTTTTTGGATTCGTGAACATTTTGATTTGTATTCCATCGGCGATTAGCACTTGGGCCAAACAGGAAATCAATATTGCCCATCGTCACCATTTCCCTTTGATTATGGCACAGAAGATTGCCTGATCAGACAAGCTTGTATCCGCCATCAACCACCATTAACCTTTGCCGCTTCTAAAATTGTAACATTTGCTGCAGTGGCGTGAAGCATGTAGACAATGAATTTGCACTTTGGCCTGATCCAATGCATCGTTTACACTGATGTTAGGAGGCACAGCGTGAAAAAACAATCGATGGTGCGCAACGAATGCCAGTGGGGGCCATGGGGGGTGCAAGTTGTAAGTGGGGTCATTTTTGTTGCGTCTCGTTTTGTGCGTGCATGAAATGGTTAACTTGTGTTTTCCTGTCATCCTGAGAGTAATCTTTTTTACCTTGCATTGCGAGTACTTGATGCCAAAGAATACTCACATTATTGTAAAGGGATTTCTCAGATCACAGTGTTGACTGAATCCCACATAAATGATGTCTTTTTCGGAGCCCCTCGTCGCACTGCTCCCAAAAACATTATTTTCACAATTTCAGTAATTTGGGGTCCAGGTCACCCGCACGCCATCCCGGCTTTAAAGGGAGGCCTGTTGAAGGAGAGGGGGGTGTCCGGCCAGGGGTCCTCTCTACAATTGAAAATCCAGGAGCCCCTGTATCTGGCCTGTATCCCACTTGCACTTGTTCCCCGGCAAAACAACAGACAGCTGGACAGGTGGATTGAGATGCGCAGCCCCAGGACATGCAGCGTGGTATTGAAGTAAGCGTATCGGAAACTGGCATCCACCTATTGGGCGGTCCTGCACAACGCATTGTGATGTGTTGCATTGCACCGTAAAATTTGGCGCTGTCAAAATGAGGCAAGCAGAAGGGGCCACATGGGGCGACGGCCACATGATCAGAAGCAATTGACGGGACGCTCTGATGCAGGACGGCCCTCCCGCTGGGGTTCCTTCTCGTTCAATGGATGAAAGTGAGATAGTGGAAAAGGTGGTATCGGGATGGCAATGGATGCTAACGGATGTTAACGGAATGCACCGGCACACAACAACCCAAAGGCAGACTTTCTGCAAGTCCATGTTTTATTGCAATTCACACTTCTCCCAAGTTTGTTGTAGGATAGCCCGACTTTCAATTGCAAGGGGGCTCAATGAAGCCCCTCCCCAAAAGGGCTGGATGGGGGGGGTTGGGTTGGGTTGGGTGAAGGCCTCACCTGGTCGCCTACCCACGGTCCGCGCTGCCTTCCCTGCCGGACCCGACTGGGCGGCTGTACCCGGGTGTCCGGTCACAAGGCCTACCGGACTGTTGACCGCCCCCAGACCCCGCGGTGGCGCTCGCGGGCGGGAGATGCCGCCGTGCCTGTGTGTATGTGCCCTGGTGTGTCTGAGGGGGGGGGGGGGAAGGGCTGTGGCACACCTGCTTGCTCCATTGTTGTTCGACGTTGGCGCACATGACGCGGGGAAGTGTGTGCCTGGTGCTCCAGGCCCCGGCAGGGAGGCTAGAGAGCCTGACGCCGAGCCCGCCGGGGGAGATGTGGGCCTGGGCTCGCAACCTCCATGTCACAAGGACAAGCTACCCAACCACTCCACGACTGCCTGTTGGCACGGGAAGGCGGTGGTACGTGGCACGACTAGGGTCAGACCCGCACTCCTTGACTGCCTTTGGCACAGGTGGTGCTGCCACGCGGGCTGAGTCCGGCTCCCCATGGCCGAGGGCGTACCCCGGGCAGGTGGAGGGGCACCAGGGCGCAGAGAGTGCTTCCCTGCCCTGGGTGCCACCAGTGCTGGCTGCACTGGCTGTGGCGCTACAGCCCGCGTAGACGAGGGGGCCTAGAGGGCACCACACCCGAATGGCCTCTCCGTTGAGGAAGGGGGGGGGGGGCAGGGGTCGGCAGGTGGCTGTCTGGCCTCCAGGGGTCGCCCACAACTGCACAGGAGTGCACAGGGCTGTGCTGGCCTAGGCATCTGTGATGAAGTTGGAGGGGCGCGCGCACACCTGGAGGTTCCCTGGGCAGGCCGCTCAAGGGATACCCACAGCGGTCAAGCTGTGAGCCCTTCACAGCCTCCACTTTTCAGGCCCTAAGGGCGCCGACTCCGTGCACCCCTCCCGTCGGGGGCGCAGGCGGGGGGGGGGTGGGGGGAGAGAGTGGTGGTAGGGTCTACCTGTCAGTTCAGTGGCTCGTGGTGCTCACTTGTTTGGGAGAGGACCACCTGCTGGGTACCATGTGGGTCCCAGATCCCAACATACTTGTCGTTCGGCGTCCGCCCCCTTTCCGCGAGGGGAGGGACCTCGATCACCATGTGTCGGCCTGCAGTGTGGGTGCGAGGGCATGTTGGGGGGCGGGGGGTGTGCCGGGCCTGCTTTCGGTCTGGCCCCATTTCTGTTGGGGGTAGGGGTAGGGGCAGCAAAAGGTTTGCTCCCCTGTTTCCTGGTCCCCAAGGGGAACCAGCCCACGACCTGCACCCTCGCTTTGTGGTGGCTGAAATTTGGGCCGACAGAGTGGATGGGGGGGGGGGGGTCAATTCACCAGGACCATTAGTCAGTCACTATGCGCATCCGGAGCTGAAGGCGTGCGGGAGCCTGACAACGGGGGTGAGGAGGACAGGGTGATCGTGGTTCCAGTCGGCGCAGTACAGTGCACAGGGCGGCGGACACAGCACGTGCCATGGCGCATGCGCCACTCCTGCCCAGAAAGCCAATCAGCGAAGCCTCTTGTGGAGTCGCTGAAACATGGCACCGCATGGTGCAGACAAAGAAGGGACAACATTCTTACACCCATTCCATGTCCGTTTGACGTCCCAAGGTGTGCAGCTGAGTATCCGGGGAACCGTTGCCTATGGCGCATTGAAAAGATCCAACTTGGGGTGCCTTCATCTATGAGCAACTTGCGCCCAGGCGGCAAAGCTTAACAAAACGCCCGCCCATGTGTGGAGGAATGGATGGATGATTAGCAATGCCCTGGTTGCAAAATTGCACACATGTTTGTGAATGGCAGCCCAGGCGCTCTGTATTTGAGGGACCAGTCGGATGTCACACAACTGGGTTGTGAGTAGATGAAAGGGGGAGGGGGAGGATGTTGTGTGCAGAAGAATGGTGAATCCCGTTACCGAAGGGGTCATGTATGCGGTACTGCACCATGGATTTGTGTCAGCACAGTTGCAGATCACGGAAAGACCCCAGATCTCTCTGAGTGCTGTGCTGACGCAGTGCATTTCTTCTCAAGCCCCCCCCCTCTCCTGCAATCGAAAACAAAGGTTGCCCTCCCCTACAATTTGTTACAATTTGTTGCTTCCTAAAACCACTCTCTGCTTCACCAGTGTTCTCTCCTCTGTGCAGTGCAGTCCTACGCCTTTGGGCGGCAGCACAACACCTTCCAACACGACACCCTAATATCCAACGCAAGGGGAGGGACCTGAGCTGCTCGGAAAGTTGCGGCTGGTCTTCGAGCTTCATGAACCGCTTAGCGTGCGGCGCAAACTTGCAACAGGCAGCACAAACCTACGGAGACACGGGGTGAAGCATAAAGACGGCGTGCTGGGCAATACTTCCACATGCAACGCACTTGTTCGAGCTCTGCAGGGGACAAGGCCATTGCTTGAAGACCCCGGGAGAGGAGGAGGAGGAGGGGGGGGGGGGCGTGGGAGAGGAGGAGCTGTGAGTCTCGGTCACGGTGCCAATGCCAAGGGAGCTGCGCTGTCTTGCAGGTCCCAAGTGCATCTCCTGTTATCTCCACCTCAAAGTTGGGGCTGGTGGGGACTGTTGTGTAGAGGGGGAACCAGCGTTGTTGCCTCACCCGCTCACC